>JAQGBX010008465.1:0-10513 GCA_034698745.1 Megaphyllum sjaelandicum
CAAAAAATCTGCACTAGTGCAGGCTACAAGGTGAGGCATAAGTCTGCATAATCGGCAGTATTGCAGGCAGCAGGCGCCAAAAGACTTTACAGACTTATGCCTCACCTTGTAGCTTACACTAGTGCAGATTTTTTGGCCCAATCAAATTTGCCAAGAGCTACGTAAGAGCCGAAATCACGTGACACACCACCGAGTAATTTTCGTCAATGAATTGCCACGTGATATATAATAACTGCAAACTGTTAAATGACGCTTAGTAATGTCGTCTTAAAAACAGAGTTAAAAAAGCCAGCTCATCTTGTACCTCGCGCAGGCCTCAAGATGCAATGTAGGGTTCCCCCAAAAATTTCCTTTTCAACTTCATTGACTTTTCCCTGACTTATCCATATTTTAAAAAAAAATTCCCCGACCAATGACAATGTCAAAAATTGACGTATTTTGCAAAATCGATGCAGGAAAATATTTTACAAAATTCAATGGTGACCATTTTGAAAATTAACGTATAAATTAGGAAAATGTTGAAAAGTTGTCCTCGGAAAACGTTGCAGATTTGTAATCGGAAACCGTAAAGCATTTTGCAAATTTGTACTTTACAGGAAAACGTGGAAAATTTTGCAAACTTCTACTCGGAAAATTGCCTCTGAGCTAACCACGTAGAAGCAATAATTTTGAATCGCAAAAACATGACTACGTTGAATTTTCCTGACTTTTTCAAAATAAGCCATTCTTCCCTGACTTTTTCAAGTTCCCTGACTTTCCCCGGTTCTCCAGGTCTGGGGTTACCATTTTTAGGAGTGGTAAAATGTCAGCCATCCTGCGTCGCGAGTTGACAGCGCAACCTTGACACGAGAAATTTCGCAGGCAAGATGGCGACCAAAGATACGCATACGACTACGCAGCTCTATTTGTGAAATTTCTGGGTAAAAAAAAAGTTCCGACGAATGCGATGACAATATCTGCCGAGATCTGACAACAAATATTAACGGAAAATGGGCCATGGCAATAAGAAACGCTTTGATATACTGTATACTGTATATTAGCGGGAAAAGGTACACGAAAAGTCTGCCCAGCCAACATTCAGTTTTCCAGCTCCATGTATAAGTTAGTACGGTTAAGAAACGGTTAACCGGTTAAAAAAAAGAGCCAAAAACGAGCGCGTTCTTCCCAGTGCAAAGACGAGCATTTTGGCAATGTTGCAAAATAACGAGTCCAAGTTTTTTTTTCTTCATCGAGTAAATATAGCGAGAAGCAGTTAACGTTCACTTCGGTTATTAGATATTAAGAAGAATATGAATGGGAAGGAAGCGAGGAGGTTGTTACCCTAGCCCAGAACCGAGCTCGGGCTCGGATCTGGGGAGCAAAACCACAGCCCATTCGCCTTGGGAAAACACAAAATGCTTTCGTTGAGAGAAGCACTCCCAAGTCGGGATGAAGATGGTGGTGCTGTGGATGATGATGATGTTGATGGGAGAAAAAAAAAATGAAAATTTAAAAAACGTAAGCCTAGACGCTTTTTTGTCGTGTCCCACCGAGCAGAATCATGAATTTATACCGGGTGTATCGCGTTGCGGGTATAGCCTGGCCCTTCTTCCTGTTATGGAGTGACCCAAAAATTATCTATTGACGATGTTCAACGTTGTTATCGTAGACGTAGCACATTAATGAGATCATAAAATCCCGCAGTGGTTGCTTTGGTGTGCGTGGAATTCAGAGGAATTCGGAGAAAATGGCGACAGAAGCGATGATGTCACGGACTTGAAAGGCACGGAAATCGTTTTATTTTTTTGCCGTCAAATGGCCTCAAAATGGCACTCCACGAGGAAGTTTTGCACGCCAAAGACAAGCTGATATGTCCGTGACCCCAAGCTAGGTATACCATTTTGGGGTCAATGAGTGTAAGATGCCCCTGCCCCGCACTGAAGTCCCGACTTCCTTGATCGGTGATAAAACATGAAAGACTTTGTGGAATTAAGAGAACGCCGAAATGTGAATTAGACTAATGACAGTTTGCACCATACCAGCAGTTTAAATGCCCCTTAACTTAAATTACAATGAAAGATGCAATTAAAGGGATTTCTTGAAGTACCTCTAAAATGAACCGGTTCGGTGTACTTCAGAGAGTGACGTGCGTCACACATCAGTTGCTCTAGGGAAAGACAGGGGCTATATTCAACTAGATGCAGGTATTCAACGATGATCTCGTTATAGCCAATGGGTCAAAGGGCATTCGAGACACCTGGTCAACTCGTATCTCGAGCGCATGCAACCACCCTGGACGTTGAACGGATTGCGAGTTTTAGATCAGCACTTTATGATTCTGGGTGACTTGTGCTTTTTAAAGGAATATCAATATAGGGCTTCTTAAGTAACATTAAGCATCTCGGCATGCAACGCCCTCTATACGGAAAATAGGAAAAGACGAGGCTAATACGAAAAATTTCATCAATTTTATACGAAACCCTCATCCACCATTTTATTCTTGAAACGTGATTTTTAAGCGAATTTATAGACCAAAGCAATAACAGCGTTGCATATATACCGTACTCAGACAGAAGTTTTCCGAATGAAACTTTTGGCGGTCGTAAAGATGTACATGTATTCCTATTGCACACGTGACTTTAAGACAGCCCCAAAGTGGCATCGACTGAGTACCTCTATTAATAACTGGAATTTTTATTAACAAACTAGCGGTAATACCCGGCCTTGCCCGGGTAAAAATTGTTGTTTGATTTTCTAACCCCTTTTATGCGATCATGAGTTAGATTTAGCTGTCCTTTATCGCGAAAAGATGGCGCAATATGTCCTGAACGCATCCCGGATGGGGGACGGAAAACCTGTTTGACAGTGTTATGGTCCAGGGAAAATTAGAGAAGATTTATGGCCTTGTTATTCCCCGCGGAGTTCGCGCTCCTGGGAGGGGTGTCACGAACGGCCAATCGTACGGAGTTGCAAGGCCACAAGATCACAAACGCAACAGGATTGGCTGGCCTCAAAAACAAAATGGCGTCGTTTTCTATTTTATATACTGTATATAGATTAAAAGACTTTTATCAAATGGACCTGATGCAGAGTTACGTTACTCTGCATCAGGTCCATGTATTTACGTACGTATATAAATCATGATCACGTGATCTTTTGCCAGACCACTGCCTTTGCATTTAATTTTCGCCAATGGTTTGAATGAAATTTCGCGTGATATACATGTATGCATGCTGACGAAATCTGCTAAAGGGCCATTGTAGTCGCGTGACTTTCTTCATCTATCGTTTCAGTCAGGCTGGTCTCAGTGTTTAATTTGTCAGTTGGATGCGAGTCCATTGATGCCAAATTTACACAATGAAAATTGCCTTCAAAATCTAATATATAAAATAGAAAACGTGTGGGTGGTCGTGTGGTCGTGTGGTCGTGTGGGTGGACATTCAAAATGGTCGTGCGTGTGGTTTAGGGGCCATTCATAAAGGACGTTTGTGTGTGATTTATGGGTCGTTCAAAAAGGACGTGCATGCATGTGGCTTAGGTGTCGTTTAAAAATGACGTGCGTGTGGCTTAGGGGTTAACCAAAAAAGACGGGTGTGTGGCTTAGCTAAGAGTCGTTCAAAAAGGACGTGCGTGTGGTTTAGGGGCTATTCAAAAAGGACGTGCGTGTGGTTTAGGGTCATTCAAAAAAGTCGTGTGTGGTTTAGGGGTCATTCAAAAAGGACGTGGGTGTGACTTAGGGGTCATTCAAAAAAAGACGTGGGTGTGACTTAAGGGGTCGTTTAAAAAGGACGTGCGTGTGGTTTAGGGGCCATTCAAAAAGCATGTGCGTGTGGTTAAGGGGTCATTCAAAAAGGACGTGGGTATGACCTAGGGGGTCATTCAAAAAAGGCGTGTGTATGACTTAAGGGGCATTCAAAAAGGAAGTTTGTGTGACTTAGGGGTCATTTAAAAAAGGCGTGTGTATGACTCAAGGGGTCATTCAAAAAGGACGTTAGTGTGACTTAGGGGTCATTCAAAAAGGACGTTTGTTTGACTTGGTTGTAATTCAAAAAGGACGTGCATGTGACTTAAGGGATCATTCAAAAAGAAAGATTGTGGGACTTGAAAGTAATTTAAAAAGGGCGCCATTACCTAGGTCAATGTTTATGATTTTTTTAATTATTTATTTAGTCTCGGAGGTAGAGGACTGGAATAGGGACTTGGAAGAGATAATACCGGGAAGAGGGGACAGATATATGGACTCAGAAGGGTTGATACCGGGGGAGGAAGTATAGCCCAAGCAAAGCCGGGCCTTTCCGCTAGTCGATATATATATATTAAAGATATCGCGTCCATCTTGTTTTTCTCTGGCTTGGTTTGATTGTGGATTCAAATATTTTTGGCCACTCATGGCACACACCCCACGAGTACTGTAAGCTCCGTGGTGAATTCCAAAATCGTAAATTTTTTTTTTAATTTACCCCGGTGGGGCATAACACTGTCAAAAGATTTTCCCCCAAACCCGGATGTATCCAGATCATATAGCTCCATCTTTTGGAGACAAGGACAACTAAATCTAACTCCTGATCGCATAAAAGAGGTGAGAAAATCAAACTACAATTTTCACCCGGGAAAGGCCGGTTTTTTCCGCTACTTGGTTTATAAAATCCATTCAAGTTGTTTCTAAACTGATGCACACGTTACTTCGCATCTTCCAAAAGTACCATTCATAAGCTTCTGTCTGAGTATCTCTATTAAAGTCGTGCTTTGTTATGCATCTATTTTATGTAGCCTACTGTGTCCATTAATTGGTAAATTCTCCATGACGTTACTCTAATATTCGTACCTTTGCTTTGAAAAACCACAGTGTTAATTATAAATTCCATTCAGTTTTCGAATTACGACACTACTGCATGGTCGTTAGATTTTAAGAAGGAACTACTGTAATTTTCCGGTGCAAACATTTCCCATTAAAACCAACGTCCGAAATCCAATGAGTTAGCATCATGGCACAATAATGCATAATGTGCATGTGCTAATCGCTGAACAGCTTCATTTTGTCAAAATATCAAGTATGCAGATTTGCAGGGCAAAAAATGTTGCCTTGTACATGTGCTGTAGTTATTGGGTACATTGTTGATCAGAAGCCAACTTTGTAGTTACGTGACAAAAAACGACTGGCAACGTAGCAAGGTTGCAAAGTCATTTCTTCCAACATTCCTTGACATTTCTTTGTTTCGCTTGCATTTGATAAGAAGTGATGAATTGGCACCAATAAAAAATTTTGTCTAATCAAAAAAAAAAATCGTACCCGGGTGGCGCTACGTTTACTGTCGAGCACTCATTTTCGCAAATACAAGTTGAATGCGTCGCGTCGTACAGGAACGATTAGATTATGTATAGTATGCTTTAAACAACGATAACACTGAATGCTATTTAATTAACGAATATTCAGTACATGTAACTGATGTAATCTTAAATTTGAACAAATGTTCTATAATTCAACAAACCTATTAGACTAACTTAATCAATAAGCTGTACAATATGCTAGCAAATTAGCAATCCCCTCTATGTCAGATTCTGAGATTCATACATTTGTTACAGTTGTTGGATTCAAAAATACATGTATTTACATGATCTTTGACTAATCAAACAGAAAAAATACTCGACGTTTGTGTTGTGCACAGTTTGAAAGGTGACACAATCGAAAGATGCTGTGTATATGCATGGTCACTTGGTTTAATATGTGAAACGCCGGAACAAGACGTTGTTCTGAAAGTGATCATATAGTGTATCATCACAACCTCTGAACTTTGCCAATCGTTGGTTTTTGCCTTTAAATGTGTGATATCTGAAGGCGTGTGAAACTGTCATAGATCCTACTTTAGTGCATGTAGGCCTATTTATTTTTCCAGGGAATGCAGAACCCCTAAAATAAATAAAAGTGTCATATAACGCCATCCGATACTCGCAGCTGTTCGCAATGTTTTTGTGTCATCTGCTATTAGCCAGCGACATGGATGTAACTGTTCATCTGGACAACAAGTATCATATACACATTCACAATTAGTGATCTGCCCATGAATGCTGTTAGTAATCGAAGAAGGTTGGAGCTGCATCGAATAAAGATTTAGTTTTGTCTTTAGTTACACTGTACTGGCATTGCTCAAAAATCCAGGAAAGAGCTTTAAACTAGTTTTGTTCAACATTTTATAGATTTGGAAATATCACCAAATCGCACCATAAACGAAGCTGTAAAAAACGAAGTTTAAATGTAACGCAATTCTACAGGTTAATGCATAAACGAAGTGCTAATCATCTAATATATTTTAATAATTCATAATCTTCACAGATACTATTTATTTGCATATCTTAGCACCCGAATCCCTTTTATAAATCTGAAAGGAAATCTATAAACACGTTTATAAATTTCACGAAATATCTTTATTATCGAAACATCCTTCTATCAACGAAATAGGACGGAAAGGTGCATATTCAACATTTTAACTCAAAAAAGGATGTACAGCGAACACTGTATATTTTGATTAACAAAAAAGATGCATTTACCGAGATTTAAAGTTGCAAAAACTTGTTGAAATAGTGCAAAATTTCCTCTTATTCGGCGAACATTTTTATTTCATAAATATTGATTCGCAATCCATCAAAAGTTGTTAGGAGGGAATGACTACAGTAACCGCTGCAGTCATCGCATCCTAAGAAGCTTCGGGTGCGGAGAAGGACATTTAGTTTCCAATTTTGCCGCCGCGTTTGGGGGGCAGCAGCTGTCCACGCTACTGGATGTAACGTTAGAAGAAGGACATGCGCATTGGCAACACCCAGCAGAGATGATATCGATCCCAGAAGCACGAATTCTTACCGCGCAGCTTATGCTCTTCTTTCCTCAGACATTCGGCAGATCAATAAGAAGAAAGAAGGCCGGCGATAAGAAGATCCATATAGTGAGAAAAATTTACACACATCAAAGCTATCTGCAACACGCATGTCACCCATCTAACTTATAAAAAACCTATTAATAGACTGCAGCTGTGACACCTAGAGTCAATAACAATATACGTGCAGCTATTTTTACGCAGTTGAAGAGAACACGCAGCGTTCAAATTACGCCGCACTTTTCAAAAATTCTCAAAAGGTTTTTACACGGAGACTAACAAATGAACGACCAAGACGCCAATTATAAGGAAATGCAGTAGGTATATACATACTTTTCTCGAGTTTTTTTTGTTTCCAAAAAATAAAAAAGAGGAGAATTCAGTACATTACACGCCACTCAACACGCAAACATAGCGAAACAAAAAAATTTCATATGAAAACCCCCCACATTGTACAGACGGGGATGTTGCCTCAGGACTAAAGTTAATTTGAATATTTTCGTTATTATTAGTTACATGTACAATGTGTATACGGCAGTAAAATCATATATAAGCAACCATCGCACTAAAAGCACTCTGCTTACGAACAATTCATATATACGAAAATTCCATTCTTTTCTCAAGTTACAAACAGATTTCCTATTTTATGAACATCGGCACATGTATTTATCACATGTACGTTGAAACGGTGGAAAAATGAAACTGCATGTGATGGAAAAAGCAGTTCCCAGAATATGTCTGTCTTTCAAAATACAGACCCAACTCAAGAACAAATCACACATGAAATTGTCGGAATAGAAGCGAGTGCAAATCTAAAAATGCTCGATGATGCAAAGATGAAAATGGTAATGATGACGTTTCAAAAAATTTCTACTAAGATTGTGACATTAATGGTTCTTCAAGTGATTCCTTGAAGAAAATAAACAAAGATATGAAAATTTTGGAAGATATATAGTATTAGCTATATTTACGAACAAGGTATGATCAGAAGAAAAACATGTTTTTGGACTACCATTAATTGACCAGATTTTTGAAGAAAATAAAGAAGTAGATTAAAAACTAAGTTTTGAACAAGCAAGGAACGAATTAATTATTTTTACAATATTCCTTTGAGGAAACCATACTTAAGATACGAACGTTGAAGTTACGAACAGGAATTTGTTGGAACCAATTATGTTTGATAATCGAAGGTTGCTTGTATTATTTAATACACGATGCTATAAAGTTTGCAGAAACGAAACTGGGATTTCGGAAAACTTAATGTTCAAAAATAGACGTAGTAGGCCTATACAATTGTCGAAATTCTATCAATTATTGAGTCTTAAGATGATTTTTTTTTAATTTAGAACTATTACCAAGTTAGTAAACCACGTGCAAAATTAAAAAGATGGAAAAATAACTTTAAACAGCCGGTACAGTATACTAGTATTAAAGTAGTGCACACGTACAGTGCACAAGTATAATGCATATATGAGGGGTATTCATTAATTTTTGGAAATCATTTTTTTAAAAAACGGCTGCATTGATTTTAATGACATTTGCTGGAAAAAAATATTTCGTCATTCCTGAACACATTTCAACATTAAAAGATAGATTTGAATAATTGAACTTTATTGTTTAAAATTCCAATCCAAAGATGTACTCCGAGGAGATGTGGATCAGCAGCGTTCTGTTGTTCGTGTTTTTAACTTTTGAAGGCATTTTAATAGCATAAATATATAAAAGTTAAAGATCTAAGTAATGTCCAAAATCTCGGTCTATGAGTGGATTGAAGAGTTCAGGAATGGGCGGACAATTATAGTAAAGATGTCGGCTATTTTTGGTATAGAAACGTCAAATGTATGTCAAAAATGATTTGGGTTAAATGCCAGCTGATTCATAAATGCCGCCATTTTCATTAAAATCGCTGACATAACGATAGGAAAAAGTCATCTCCCAAAATGCAATTTTTTTGAATAATGGATAACGTTTACATGTAGGCCTACTCTTCTATCAAATTTCATTAAGATTTCACAAGAAGAAAAAAACGATTGCCGAAACTTTAGGAATACCCCTCGAATGTTTCTCAGGTATTTTTCCTTTTGCTTTTAACTCGCCATTTTATTCCACGTGTACTTTCCAATTGAATTCAACCAATGCTACTTCGTGCCTGATCATTTGAAACGAATTCAATTGTTCTGACGGAGAAAACAAAATTTAGCGATGAGGATCTTGCGTCCTCGTGAATATATGCATTTTAAACGCTAAACTTGAATCGTAAAACCAAGCAATATCACATCCTATTACAAAAACGGAATGCTTTGATGGCAAATACGATTATCATTCCCAGGCGAATGCGCGTACTTTAATGAGATTTGATTCCAGCACACCTCATAATATATTCCTGAGACGGTTATTTGCTTTGTTTTTACCGCGCATCCCCCATTATGATGCAAATAGAAAAACTACGCTAAGATCAATGCTAATAAAAGTAATTCCGCCATAGCGAGCATAGAGCTTCTTCTATAGTTTTATGAATGCGGGGGCCGGGAGAAGAGCAATACGAGTTGGTGGTTTCACATTTTCTAAGAACAGGCTTCATTTTACATGACAGAATCTATTAGGAAGTCAGTTATTGTAAACCGTAATGTACGTTACCTCCCCCGTATACCATCATACAGAATTACTGAAATAGACCTTCGAGCAACACAGAAATAATTGCATAAATAAGTAAATATCAAGCATTAGTGCGCGGATCCTCGCAGCAGTCAAAATATGTACCATGAAACCAAAACTGACGTATACGGAAGAGTTCAAATGCAACTCATAATTTTGGCTAGATATACTGTATATGCTAACGATGGCACTATACATACGACTTATAAATTACCGGAAGCTTTTTGCCTGATTAATTCCAGTTATTCGAGGAAGAAGAGGCTAGGCAGAACAATTTTGTAAACCGGGGGCCGCACCTCTAAAAAATGCTCACGATCAACATAAAAAAACAGCTAAAAAGTTCATTTTAAGTTGGCACATTCAGCGTCATGTACCCTATTGTATTCAATAAAGTTACAAAGTCGAGGACACGCCCATTCTATAGGACTTAGACCCTGTTTATTTAACGCATTTGCAAACCGTGCATTTAAAAACGGAGTGATGTATAGAAGACTCTCTGGGTTTCTAGAAGGATCCATTAAATAATTATAAAGCAGTATTAATCATTGAATATAAAATATTCAACTGCCTCCATTTATAGCATCAACATATCGATTGGGTAGTTCGGGTTAAATTAAACAGCATTAAATGTTGCTCTTGCTGTCATTTTTTGCGCTGCTTCAAATATTGGAACGATGCCGACGGTCATGACGTCACTGATGAAAACCTCTCAAAGAACCATCGACAGAAGACCAATAGGATCTTAAATATTTTAGTAAAAGAAACACCACGAGTTACTCAAATCATTAATGTAACCCTGGTGGAAAGATCAGTATACTGTCACTATGAATAGTGGTTTTTTGGACTACTGATATCACTATAGGCTTATAGTGATATCACTATAGGTTTGATATCACTAGGTTTGATATCACTATAAGCCTATAGTGATATCACTATAGTCCAAAAAACCACTATTCATAGTGATAGTGATAGTGACCGTATTAGTATAGTATAGTGATATTACTATACCG
>JAQGBX010008466.1:0-10513 GCA_034698745.1 Megaphyllum sjaelandicum
AATTAAATTTGAACAATTAAATTGAAGAAAAATATTAAAGAATTTGAACAAAAAATATTGAAGAATTTTAACAAAAACATCAAAGAATTTTAACAAAAATATCAAAGAATTTTAACAAAAATATTAAAGAATTTGAACAAAAATATTAAAGAATTTTAGCAATTGAAAAA
Source organism: Megaphyllum sjaelandicum (assembly GCA_034698745.1). Classification (NCBI taxonomy): domain Eukaryota; kingdom Metazoa; phylum Arthropoda; class Diplopoda; order Julida; family Julidae; genus Megaphyllum; species Megaphyllum sjaelandicum. The sequence continues at coordinate 171 of JAQGBX010008466.1, forward strand.
TTTGTACAATTATAGAGAAGAATTTATTGAAGAATTTGAACAATTAAATTGAATTTAATTTGAACTTGAATTTGAATTAAATTTGAACAATTAAATTGAAGAAAAATATTAAAGAATTTGAACAAAAAATATTGAAGAATTTTAACAAAAAAAAAACATTAAAAAATTTTGTTCTAATTTTAAAATTCGATGCAATGTTTTCCTAAAATAAAAGAGTTTTACCAAACAGATAAATAAACAAATAGAATTTTTCGCATATTTTGTCGGCAGTGTACATGTTCACTATTTTAATTCAGGCATTCTTTGTATAGTGACCACCCGTGTACAGTGACCAACATAGCATAGTTTTGGTGGTCACTCTGAACAGGTTTTACTGCATTTGGAGAACTTTACGTTTTTCTTATTTTTCTTACGATTTTCTTACAATAAAAAAAATATTTTCTTAAATTGAGTATCGCAATTGTCATAAATAGAGGGCGCTGCTTTCCATTTTATGACTTCCTGTTTGTAATCCTTTGATGAAGGCCGTTTGCAAGAAAGCCCAATTTTACGACCCTTTTTAACAATTATCCCTAGGGAGGGGGTGAGGGGGTGAGGGGTTGAGGGGAGGGGGGGGGGGGGGAAAGCAGCTCATTTTTACGAGCATTGTTTGCAGTATTTGCTTTGTTTTTTATTACCACCAACACGATCAAATAGCCGCGAGGTGGCGCTACTTTACGCCCTATACTTAGTTTACTCATTCTTTACCTTTTTTCTTAGCAACATATAAAAAGTTCAAAAAAACTAAATTACTGTTTTTAAGAATGGGTTTAAAATCTCCGATTAACGCACTAACTGGAGTTTGGTGCATCATCTAATGTCCATTGGTCACTTCATCAAAAACGTTACAATTTTCATATTTAATCAATTTTGCATATTTTTTTTAAAGATTCTTAAAGTTTGCAAAATGTCCACAATCACATGCACTGGTCAATTTTGCAACATTTTTCATAGTTTTCATATTGGTCATCAGTATTGCGTAATTTTCTCAATTTCTTTTGGTCAGTTTTTTAACATTTTATCATTTTCATGTTGGTTTTTTTGTTGTGGTTTTTTTTTAAAAATTTCCCCAATTTTTATTGGTCAGTTTTGAAAAAATATACTCAATTTTAAATGTTTATTATTATTGCCATATGTTCCCAATTTTCATTGGTCAGATTTGGAACATTATTCCCACTTCTGATTGGTCACTTTTACAAAAAATTCACAATTATCATTGATAATTAATTGTCCTAATTTCGACGGTAAGTTTTTCAAGAATTTTCCACTTTTCTTTTGGTCAGTTTTTTTTTCCAAATAGTACTAATCTTAACTCACACTTTGTACGACCGGTCATTGGTCAGTTTTGTAACATTTGTCATAATTTACATTGATCAGTTTTGTAACATTTCGCACAATTTTCATTGGTCAGTTTTGTAACATGTTTCGCAATTTCCGTTGGTTAGTTTTGCAACATTTTCATAATTTCCATTGGTCAGTTTTGCAACGTTCCCACAATTTCTATTGGTCAGTTTTGTAACATTTCGCACAATTTTTATTGGTCAGTTTTGTAACATTTTTCGCAATTTCCGTTGATCAGTTTAGTAACGTTCCCACAATTTCCATTAGTCAGTTTTGTAACATTTTTCGCAATTCCCATAAGTCAGTTTTGCAACATTTCCTCCAATTTCCATTGGTTAGTTGCAACAGTTTCCCCAATTTCCATTAGTTTTGCAAAGTTCCCACAATTTCCATTAGTCAATTGAATAAATTTTTCATAATATCCACTGGTCAGTTTTGCAACATTTTTCGCAATACCATTGGTCTGTTTTGTAACGATCCCACAATATATCCATTGGTCAGTTTTGTTACATGTTTCCAATTTTTAGTGGTCATTTTTGCAACATTTTTCTCTCTATTGATTTGTCTCTTCTGTAACATTTTTCCCAATTTCCATTGGTCAGTTTTGTAACACTTTCATAACTTCCATTGGTCAGTTTTGCAATGTTTTTCGCAGTGTCCATTGGTCAGTTTTGTTTCATTTTTCCAATTTTTAGTGGTCATTTTTGCAACATTTTTTATTTATTGATTTGTCAGTTCTGTATCATTTCCCTCAATTGGTCAGATTTGTAACGTTCCCTCAATTTTGATTGGTCAGTTTTGCTACATATCCGCCACCTTTCATTAGTCAGTTTTGCCACATTTTCCCAATTTTCATTGGTCAGTTTTGCCACTTTTCCTCGGTCAGTTTTGCCACATTTTCCCAATTGCAAACATTCGCAACAGTTTTCGCAATTTCCATTGGTCAGTTTTAACAACATTTGGTCAGTTTCGGTAACATATATTCACGTTTTTCATGGGTCAGTTAGTTTCCCAAACTTTTTTTTTCTCAATTTTGATACGGTCAATTTCGCGAGATGTTCGCAAATTTCAACGGTCAGTTTTGTCGCAAATTTTTCTTAATTATTCAAAATTCTCAGAATTTTATTCTACAGTATTCTTAATTTACAAAAAATTTATAAAACTCGGGACATTCTGATCGGACACCCCTGTAAAAATAACTTAGAGGGCATTTCGAGAAAGCCTTGGTTTTTTTTTTGTGTCTTTTTTTTGTGAAAAAAGGGGGCGTGTCATAAATTCCTGTTGGTTCGAAAAAACCGGAAATAACAAAATGGCGTTTATTTTCGAACGACTTTCCAAGTCATTTTTTTATACTTAAATAAATTCCTTTCCTTAGGCTCATTGAAAAGTAAATACTATAATAAAAAATCCTAACCAGTATGATTTGAGCGCCATTTTATTAGCAATAAAAAATAGAGGGCGCTGCTCGTTGCAATAGGATTGAAAAATCTAAAAAATTCAAAAACTTCAGAAACTTTGACTACATAATTCGGAAGAAATTTAACGACGCTCGAGTCCAGTCGCGGTCATCATAACGTCAGCAGCTAGGAGTACAGGGTTCCCCCAAAAATTTCATTTTTATCTTCCCTGACTTTTTTTCCAGGTTTCAAAAAAAATTTCCCTGACCAATAACAACGTGAAAAATTGAAATTTCTTAAAATTGACACTGAAAAATATATATTTTTTTTTAAATTTACAAACGACAATTTTGAAAATTAACAAAGAAATGGGTTTTTTTTAATTTTTTAAAAAAAATTCGTATTCGGAAAATGTTGAAAATTTGTGCTCGGAAATAAGTGAGAAATAGCGCAATTTTGTTCTCGGAAAATGTGGAAAATTTGAACTGGGAAAACCAAGAGAATTTTCAAAATTTGTACACGAAAAACGTGGACATTATTGCTAATTTGAACTCGGAAAACAAAGACAATTTTCAAATTTTGTACTCGGAAAACCAAGAGAATTTTCCAAATTTGTACACGAAAAACATGTACAATTTAGCTAATTTGTACTCGGAAAACGTGGACAATTTTGCCAACTTGAACTCGGAAAACGTGGACAATTTTGCTACCTTGAACTAAAAAAACGTGGACAATTTCGAAAATTTGTACTCGGAAAAGGTGGAAAATTTTGTAAATTTGAACTCGTAAAAGGTGGAAAATTTTGCAAATCTGTACTCCGAAAATGTGGAAATTTTTCGCACATATCTACTCGGAAAATGGGCCCTGAATCGCCGTGACTGCGTTGAATTTCCCTGACTTTTTCAAAATAAACCATTCTTCCCTGACTTTTCCAGGTCATTCTCAACTTCCCTGTCTTTTCCATTTTTTCCAGGTCTGGGGGAACCCTGGAGTAATATAAGGGACACCCCCTAATGCCCTTAAGTTGAGTACCCGCACCCCTTTTTTTTTCCTAGAAATGTTTCTAAAAGCGGATTCGAAATTAAGGCTGAGTGGCCTTCGTTAATTCGTGAACACGCGTCCACCAGGGGGCACTTAAGGGGGGTGAGGGTGCACCCCCCTTAAACCCCCTTTCTTCCTATTGTATGTAAAACAAGACCATCGATTGTGTTCGTTAAACCTGAAGCAAGACGCTAGCTTTTAGACGAGATCACGTGATCGGTGCGACGTGGACGTGACCCACGCACGCCTCGGGCGTCGTTAAATGACGACGCTAATTCGTTTACGATCATGACCACGCAAGCTTCGATTTCCGAGTAAGAATTTTGCAAAATTGTCCAGGTTTTCCTGAGTACGAATTTGCTAAATTGTCCACGTTTTCCGTAATACGAATTTGCAAAATTATCCACGTTTTCCCGAGTACGAATTTGCTAAATTCTCCACGTTTTCCGTAATACGAATTTGCAAAATTGTCCACGTTTTCCCGAGTACGAATTTGCTAAATTCTCCACGTTTTCCCGAGTACGAATTTGCTAAATTCTCCACGTTTTCCTGAGTATGAATTTGCTAAATTGTCCAGGTTTTCCGAGTACGAATTTGCAAAATTTTCCCCGTTTTCTGAGTACAAATTGGTAAAATTACAGTATCCACGTTTCCGAGTACAAAATTGCAATTTTATACGTTTTTCGAGTATAAATTTTTAAAATTTTCCACGTTTTCCGAGTACAAATTAGTAAAATTACAGTATCCACGTTTTCCGAGTACAAAATTGCAATTTTCTACGTTTTTCGAGTACAAATTTTAAAAATTTCCCACGTTTTCCGAGTACAAATTTCCAAAATACGTCCACGTTTTCCGAGAACAAAGTTTCCCGAGTACAAATTTGCAAAATTGTCCACGGTTTCCCGAGTATAAATTTGCCGAAATTCCCCATTTTTCCAAACACAAATTTGCCGAAATTTGTACTCGGGTAAACGTGTCAAATTTTGAAACTATGTATACTCTGAACACGAGGACAATACACGTGGACAATTTCACAAAAAATTTGAATATTTTCCGCGTTTTCTCGAGTACTATTTTGCCAAATTTTCCACATTTTTCAACTGCTAAATTGTAAAATTGCCCACGTTTTCCGAGTGCAAATTTGCCAATATTCTCCACGTTTTCCCGAGTACAAATTTGCAAAATTGTCCACGTTTTCCGAGTACAAATTTGCAAAATCGTCCACGTTTTCCGAGTACAAATTTGCACGATTTCCCAACTTATTTGCGAAACTTTCTACATTTTCCAAATTCAACATTTGTCAAATTATCATTTTTAATAATTTTCTACGTTGATTTTCCAAAATTGCCCGTAGTAAAAATTTGGCAAAATATGTCAATTTTTGAACTGAGTGTCATTGGTCAAGAAAGTTTTCTTTAAAAACCTTGGAAAAGTCAGGGAAGTTAAAAATGAAATTTCAAATTTGTTCTCGGAAAACGTAGACGTATTTCGGAAAACTTGGAAAATTTTTAAAAAAATTGTACTCGAAAAACGCAGAAAACTGCAATTTCAAGTGTATTATTTCTTCTAAATTTCTGAATTGTCTTGGCCATGAAGCACCCCTTTTTTGGGTGTAAAATGGCGCCTAGTAACGCCCCTTTGGGCAATGGGTCATTATAGTTCTATCTGGAGAGATAAATGACCAAGTAGCTAGGAAGGAAGTTAAAAAGGGTGAGGGGGTGAGGATGAGGGGGGTAGAAGAAGGTAGAAGGTAGTTTTTAAACAAAAGGTCAACCCCAAGGACGAAAGAAAATGGTTTTGATTTTTTGGGTAGGGGTCAACGGGACACTCATTTCCCCCCTCACTCATCCGACTGATTTCTATTTCGAGGTCCGTTCTTTCATCCTTCCGGTCAAGGGTCAAGCACGTGGACACGTTTTAATCTTAAAAATGAGTTTTTAAAAAACCAAAAAAATCTGGATACTTTCAAAAAAATTTCACCGATAGCTACATGGTTGGGATTTGATTCGTTAACGTGGTTAGGATTAGAATTCGACATGAATTTCTAGTTTTTTTTTTTGAGGCAATATAGCTACAGGGTTAGGATTTAAGCTCATGCTTGGTTAGGATTTGAGTTATATTTCGTTTATTTATGTATTTAAAGTTGACCTTTTTATAGCAAATATCTGTTTCTTGATTTTTTTTAATCAAACAATATTTCAGTAAAAAAAGTTTTAAAACTATGAAAAAATTACTAAAATAATTAAAATTGTGAGTTTCAATTAAAAAAAATATTAAAAACTTTTTTTCTATTTTATAATTAGTTCATTTTCTTTTCAATCAAACTTTAATTCAATCAAATTATAGCAAATATCAGTTTCTTTATTTTTTTTTAATCAAACAATATTTCAGTAAAAAAAGTTTTAAAACTACGAAAAAATTACTAAATAAAAGTTTGAGTTTCAATTAAAAAATAAAACCTTTTTTTCTATATTCTAATTATTTAATTTTTTTTCAATCAAACTGTAATTCAATGAAATATAAGTTTGAAAATATGACAAAAATAAAACAGATTTAAAATTTTAAAAAAATGTATTTTTGTCCAATCAAACTGTATTTCAGTAAAAAAAAATTAAAAAATAAGAACAAAAATCATTTAGATAAAATTTTAATTGAAAATAATAACACTCATCAATAAAAATCTCTGAAAAATTTTAAATTGTTTACGTTTGATTTATAAAAAAATGATGAACTTTCGTTTTTAATGATTTTTTCTATTTTTAAACTTTTGTTTTAATGAAATAAAACTTGATAAATTCATTAGTATTATTATTTTTAATTAAAATTTTATTTTATCTTAATGGTTTTTGTCCGTATTTTTTAATTTTTTTTTACTAAAATACAGTTTTATTTTAAGTGTTTTTTTTAAATTATGTTTTATTTATGTTTATTCATATTTTTAAATCTTGTATTTGATTGAACTGCAATTTGATTGAAAAAATAAAAATGAAATAATTAGAAAAAAACAAGTTTATTATTTTTTTGGTTAGTTATTTTAATTGAGACAACATTTTATTTCAGTAATTTTTTTATAGTTTTAAAACTTTTTAATTTACTGAAATATTGTTTGATTAAAAAAAATCAAGAAACAGATTTTGCTAGTAAAAGAGGTCAAATATTTTAAACTGATTTTGTTTTGTTTTTTACATGTATTAGGAACAAAAATGAGAAATTTCTTCCTTTTGTTTAAATACCTTCAAAATCAAATGCGTGGGAAAATGTTTCAAATTTGTCTAGAATGCAAAAATGCCAAAAAAAATGATAAATTAGTTCACCATTTTTTCACCTCATATTTACAAAAATATTCCAAAATTGTTACAAATTGCAAATTTTTATCCTTGTTTTTTCACCCCTAATAGCTACATGGTTGGGATGGTGGTTTGTCTAGCCTTTTTGGTTGGGATGTGGGTTTGCATATCATTGTTTAGATTTGAGTTCATCCATCTGTCTTGGTTGGGATGTGGGTTTATCTATCATGGTTGGGATTTGACCTCATCTATCTTGGTTGGAATGTGGGTTTGTTTATCTTAATTAGGATTTCAGCTCAGATATTTTGGTTGGGATTTGAGCTCATGTATCTATCTTGGTTGGAATGAAATTGCGAATTCGGCTCACCGAAAAAGTGTACACCCACGTGCACTGGGTGCATGTTTCTGCATACGTTTCACTCGGCTCGGAAATGGTGCATACTTCGAAAAAATGGGTGCACCGTTCGTGCACTCTTCGACTGAATACACCCCGTGTACCAGGTGTGCACCGGGTGTGCTCCGCTGCCACCAACAAGGGAGCTGGTGGCAGCAGTGCATCCAACATGGCGGATTAAAATCGTCTAGGCGTTTAGAGGTCGCATCGCTCAACACATGTGACGTCATCGGTCTACACACACAAGAAACTGTAACTGCACCTGGTGTGATGAGCCGAATTCGCCATAATGTAACCCATAGTTTTTCAACTTTTTTGGGTAATAGCCCGTTTTTTCAAACAGTGATGGGTGGTCCATTTATCATGATTTGTCTACTATTTTTTTTTAAAAAAACTAGCAAATCGTAAAATTTATCAAAACGCAAAATAATAATATCAACTTGCCTTTAAAATTACGTGAAAATAAAGGGCTCCCCGGTCCCCCTATGGGGAGACCCAGGAGGTTTTTAAAATTTTAAATGGGACGCCCTTTTTTTTGTGTGCAAATTATAAATCTGCGCTTAAAACAAAGTAAGTTTTGGATGTTGCTGTAATCGATGTCCGAAATCGTGTAACACGTCCGCCATTCTTTTTTTTAACAGCTGCCTGATGAAAAAAATGTATGACATGTTACACGATTTCGACACTGATTACATTTTTAATCACGTTCGAAATTGTAAAAAAAGTCGTTGGAAATGTTTGAAAATCTTTTGAAATCTTGAAAAAAGGTTGACAATTTTTTAATCCCGTTTAACTAAAATAACGATCCAAATTATAAAAAAGTCATTAGAAATTTTTTTAAAAAGCTAGTGAAAATTTTGAAAAAATACGCTCGGAATTGTAAAAAAAAGTCGTTAGAAATTAAAAAAACCCGTCAGAATCTTTGAAAAAAAATGTCATTCGAAATAGTGTTTGGAAAGTTTGAAGAGTGGTTAAATTTTTGAAAAGCTTTTTAAGATAAAAAAAAAAAATTTCGAATTTTGAAGACTTTTCACATTTTAAAACCAATTTTTTAATTACTTTACAAGTTAAGGAAAACACTTTCCAATTTTGAAACAAAACTTTTTATATTCTGAAACTTTTTTAAATTTAATGAGGGAAACTTTTAAATTATGAAAAAAGTTTTAAATTTTTAAGAAAAAAAACAACTATCGAGATTTTTAAATACTTAATTTGATTTTAACGAAATAGCTTCGGATAATTTAAATAGAAAAAAAAAACATTTTAATTTTAAAACAAATGTGCCACATTTAAAACGTCTATTAAATTTCTGAAAAAACGTTTTAATTAACTTGCAAATCTTTGAATTTCGCTCGAACTTTTCACAAATTTTCGCAGTTGAATTTTAAAATTTTTTTTAAATTATGTAAAACGTTTTAAAATAAAAAAAATTCCATTTTTAGAAAAAAAAATTTACAATTTTAATAACTTTTACAAACTCTTATACAATTTTAAGGGTATGGGGGTGAGAAAGTACGGTCGTGGCCGATTTCTAAAGGAATTAACCCAGCATTGGCCTAGAAACAACTTTGGGAAACCACGAAAACCAAAGTTAGGAAAACCGACACGGGAATCGAACCCGGGTCTACCGAATACAAAGCCTGAGCGTTAAACACTCAGCCAACTTTGCACGGTAACCAAAGTGGCCTCTGGCTGAATTTGCTGCAGTTTCACTTAGCAATTAGCCGTCGTTTCATTTAAATACAAAAATTACAAGTTATTTTTCGTTTGAACCGATACGATTTTTTTTAAAAAGCAAAGCATTTTTTCTATCAATTTTAAAACATTTTCCCCTATAAATTGTCCTGCTAAGAAAATGCTAATCTTAAAACATTCAAACAAAATTCTCCGTGCATTTTAAAAGATTCCTATAAATTTTCAAACATTTAAAACATCCCAATATTTTCTAAATAGAATTAAAAACGTTGAAAAATGTTCAAAATTAATTTTAAACATTTTAAAGCTTTTATACAAGCTAAAAATTGAAACATTATAAATCCGATGTGATGTATGCATGACAGAAACACAAACGCAGCAAGGAGTTGACGCGCAATTACATGTCACGGGTTACAGAAGTGTGCATTTTTATTACTTGTCCAAAATTATGGAAAATGTTTAAAATTCTGGACATCTACAGAATTCCGAAAAAGGGCCATTCAAAAAGGACGTCCTTATGAAGGGGTAGGTGGGATAGGTTGAGCAACGGACACAATGTGGACAGGCTGATGGAGTTGGGTATGGCCAACTCGTACGTCCACTTGATAAAAATATCCTGTCAATAAACAGGATATCTCCAGTTTTGGAAAAGTCACAGAACTTAAAACCTCCGGGTCTATTTGCAAACTTTTAAAATTTCCCAGACCAAATTTGCAAAATTTTCATTTTCTCGAGCATAAACTTGCTATATTTTTAACCTTTCAGGTATCCCAGCCACTTTTAAGCTTGACTTAATAGGATTTATAGGACATTTTGCCCAAAATAAATAGGACAGTTTTAGGAAATACAGGACATCACGACACTAAACAATGAGCATTCACCATTGTCGCAAAAAACTATTCATTTTCACTTTACTACATTTGCAAGATTTTATGGTATAGAGAAACTTATAGAATGATTCATGTGGCAATCTTGTATTTGCATAAAATCAAAATGTTATTAACATTATTAAAAGGTTTAATAATAATTTTTAAAACAAGAAAAGTCAGGACTCCCTTGTGTTGGGTATCCAGGGATATTTATTGTTGGTTGATTGCAATATGTCTAGGATGTCTAGGAACTTGGTTATAATACTGTTCGTTTGTTTTA
>JAQGBX010008467.1:0-10513 GCA_034698745.1 Megaphyllum sjaelandicum
TGAGCATTGTCAATGTATTCTTTTCATGCTTCCTGTATTCTGTGTATCATCTAATGTAATTATGATGCTAATAGCCATATATATGGAGCTTTTTGTTATGTATATTTTCATAAATCTGAAATATCCCTAGACACTGTTGATGTGTGTATATCCGGATTGGATAGATCATCATAAAGAACGACTTAATGCTGATGCCACTGTTACTGTGCCACCAGTTAAGCAGCTCGAGCAGACTTGTAGTGACTGGTGGTCCCTGCAAGATCCTTGGATGGATTTGCCATAATTAGATCTTTCAGAGTACAAAAATGTCTAACCGTAAAATGGTTGCAAAGGTACTCTAGCATGGGATCATCCAATGCCAGCTGTTGTCTGATGTAGGATGAGGCAAAATTTTTGAAATAATCGAAAACTTGGATGCTAAAATACTGGCGCATGTCTTGTTCAATTCTCGACAGGTCAAGAATTGCTACTGCCCTAAAATCGGCTAATGCCCTGGACCGTCTGGTGACCCTACCACTGTGCAGGGTGGTCCCATGGACCAGCGGAGGATCTGGTGATGGATCCTTGGGCAGTTGTCTGCTGGTAGCTTTGACCACTTCGTCTCCGATAAGGCCGACAACGACAGATTCGTGTAGGTTGTAATTGGATCGTTCAGTGTGACATCCGGTGGAGGTTCCACCCTCTCTGTATCAGATGATGCTGCCAGTACATCTGTGGAAATGGCTGCCGCTTTGGTCTTTGCCAACATTATGTCCTTGAGATTAAAATTTTCAAGAATCTTGTTCTTAAAAGGATCAGAGACTTGTAGCGTAATGGGTGCCGTCTTCTTGAAGATCTCCAGACCCGTGATTTGTTTTGGGGCCAGCTTTGCTGAGATTCCTTTGTCTGCATTGCTGATGACATGATTCCTCAACATCACTTCCTGAGCAACAGTTAATTCAGGTGTGGTGAGACCCGCATTGTGTTTTAGACGATGCCTGTCTTGGGACGGGACAGGATCATTGCAATGTATTGAGAATTTGAAGATGTTTTCTTATGGCTGATGAGGTTGTCTTGCAAAAGTGACCGCAAAAAGAAAGGTTCCCATGTTCGTATTGACATTTGTGTTCAACGTCCACCTAATGGCTGAAATGTGAACATCCCACTGGTCATGGTAGAAGCCCATGGCGATGGCCAGCCTTGTTTTAAACTACCCATGTCGATGCTCGACTGGGTTGGCTCTGGGGATGGTAATTTGCCATGTGCAGTAGGTCTGAACCCAATGCTGTGGCCATCTAGGCGAACACCGCTGACTTAAACTGTGAGCCATTATCACACTTGATGGTCTTAGGGGAGCCATATTGCAGACAGACCTTGTCAACTAGTTTGGTTAAGATGGTCTCCGCTTTTGAATCGTTTATTGCAAAAGTTGTACTAGTACAGACATTGTGTCACATACAAAAAAAACAAATCGGTTGCCCGAGCTGGTGATAGAAAGTGGGCCAACCACATCCACCGCTATCGTATGAAAACGTTCCCTTATTGCCGGTGAGGACATTGGGGTGGAATGTGAGCAAGTAAGCGGTTTGTACTCTTGATATTGTTTGCATGCTCCTATATGTCGCTCAACATCCTTGCGCATCCCTAGCCAATAATAGTTTGCTAGGATGCGCTTTATTGTACCTGTAACGCCAGGATGACCTGCAGTGGTGGAGTTGTGGTGCATTTCAAGTATTAGTGCTCTGAGCAATCAGGGAATCACCAGCCGAGGCTCATCGTCCTCCGGTGTCTTAAGTTGACGGTACAAGATTATAAAATTATTATACAATTCAGTGCCAATTATTTATGTGTGTAAAGAAGAAAAGGCGTGGTCGTGTGGCTTAGGGACCATTCAAAAAAGATGTATGTGTTTCTTAAAAGCTATTCAAAAAGGTCGTCCTCATTGATCAGACACAATGCAGACAGAAGGAGTGCAATTTTTCAAAATCATGATTCATAACTCATTCGTTCATTAGGCCTACTTTGTCGCTATCCCATAAAACACTCGACGCCGACCTGACGTCAGTTTTTGGTCAGCATGGGCGGTAAAGCGTCATAAGGCGGCAAACCACTGGCCGTTTTTCCGACGTCGGGCCGCCGGTGTCTTGCCGACCGAAAAACGCTGGTCGGAATCCAACGTTTTTCCGACGTCGTGCAACCGGTGGCTTGCCGACCAAAGAACGCCAGTCGGAATCCGATGCCGGGCCGCCGTTGGCTTGCCGACCGAGAAACGTAGGTCAGAACCTGACGTTTTTCTGATATCGGGATGCCGGTGTCTTGCCGACCGAAAAACGCCAGTCGGAATCTGACGTTTTTCCGACGTCGGCATGCCGGTGGCTTGCCGCCCGAAAAACATTGGTTGAAATCTGACATTTATCCGACGTCAAGCCGCCGGTGGCTTGCCGCCCCAAAAAACGATGTAGATATTAAATACATAGAAAATTTGATAAAAAAATTAATGAAATTTTGTTTGATCTTACCGTGGTTTCGATCCTGCAACTAAATGTCCATGGAAAAATCACATTATCCATTGAGCTAGCCGGACTGGCTTCTTAAAATGGCCAGATTCCTACACTTTTAAGAAGCAAGTCCGGATAGCTCAGTGGATAGCGTGATGTCTCCATTGATGTTAGGTTGCAGGATCGAAACCAGGGTAAGTTCAAACAAAATTTTATTAACGAATTATTTCAATCAAAGTGCACAGTATGTACAGTATGTTATCTGGAAATACGATGACAGTTTAAAATATTTTAAGTAAAATGTGTTTTTTGTTAAAAAAAATTCTGTTTTTAGGCTTAAAGTAGGCCAATCCCGGACGTCGACCCGTGTTAGCAGGCCGACGTTGGGCCGCATGGGCGGGCAGGCGTCCGTGTGATCGACTTTCCGACGTCGGGAAGACGATGATTTTTGACGTCCCCCCGACGTTGTATAAGCGGCAAGCCGACGGTAGTCCGGCGTTGGCCCGCCGAATTTTTGTTTCTTGGGATCGGTGTGGACAGCCCGGGCAATGCCGAGCCTTCCAGCTAGACAATTCAGAGGACCAATTTGCAAAATTGTCACCAAATTCCGCGGACAAAATTGCAATATTTTCCACAATTAAGAGGACAAATTTAAAATATTTTCAACAATTTAAAATAACAAATTTGAAATATTTTAGTCACTTTCAGAGGGTAAATTTGCAAACTTTTCAACGGGTTCTGAGAACAAATTAACACATTTTTTACTAATCGTCGAGAACAATTAAAAAAAATTTCAAAAGTTTCCGAGAACAAATTTGCACATTTTTCACGAAATTTAGATGACAAATTTGCGAACTATTTTCGAGGACGAATTATAGCGTCCCTATCAATCTTTCCAAAACTTTTAACATTTTCCGAAGACAAATTTCAAAAACTGTTCAAAATTTCTGAGGCTAACTTTGTAAAATATTCAACATTTTCCTATAGGTTAATTTTTATTCCTCTCACACACCCCTTCCCCCTCCTCAAATTGTCATTAGGAAGTTTTTTTTTATTGTTGTTTTCTTCTGGAAAGAGAAAATTAGCACGTCCACACTGGTTGAAAGTTGGGAAGCAAGAGACTTTATTCATGTTTCAGAAGTAGGGGATCGAAAATACAGGTCGGGGATCCAAATGCGGGAGGTACAATGGCTTTACCTAATTGGTCAGTGGCTAGGTGATACTAGGTGTGTCAGCACACTATCTTCTACCCTCTAAAGTTGCTGGGTGACGTTTTCTAACACTCTCCCTCAAACTGCAACTAGAGCCATCTTGGCGGCGAACTTCAGGTGCTTTGGCTGGAACAGCCCCTTCGTTAGGAGGTCCGCTGGCATCTCTTCGGTTGATAAATACTCGACTTTGATGATTCCGGACTCGGCTGCCTCTCGCACATTCGATGGCGTCGATGACGTACAGGTCACCTCTCCGCTTCGCAGTCATGACGGTCTTTCCAGCGCCATTTATGATGGCGGCACCGCTGCTCTCGAAAAGTACGGTGTACCCCTTGTCTGTGATTTTCCCGACGGACATCAGGTTTGATCGCAGCTCTGGGACTAAAAGAATATTGCTTAATGATGCGGACATACCATCTTTGCTGACGATCTTGACTTTTCCGACCCCTTCGATGGCTGACGTGTCAAGGTTCGACATCCTCAGCTCCTCGGTCCGCGCGTCAATCTCCGTGAACATCCGCTTCTTGGTGCAGCTGTGGGATGTTGCTCCGCTGTCGAGGATCCAGGTCATTGGTGCTGGCATCGCTGCAGATGATAGAAAGGCTTCGTGCTCGTTGTTGCCAACCGCGCCGCTTTTTCGGTTTTTCGTTCGGCATCGAGCTCCTTTTTAAATCGGCAATCGACAATTAAATGGCCAAGGCGGCCGCAATGTCGGCACTTACTTGAAATCTTGCTGCGAGGTTTAGAGTTCCGTTCCTTTTTGCTTTGATTTTTCGGGTCCCAGGATAGCTTGGAAGATTTTCTTATGAACAACGCGGAGTCGTCAGTCCTCGTTGCGTTCCTTCCTCATTGATCTTCGACCAGCTGCTTGCGCCCGGCGTCGAAAGTCGGCATGACTTTCATCGTGCGGATGGCGCTTCGTACGGCCGAAAAGCTCTCGGGAAGGTTCTGCAACAGGGCACTAATCGCGATCTTTTCCGTTGTTATCTCGATCTTCTTGTCATCTAGAGTCTCGATCGTGTCACCGTAAAAATCCAGGAACTTCTCTAATTCTTCTTCGGACGTTAATCGTTTGGTCATCAATCCAGTGATTAATGACACGATTTTGTTGTCCCCTTTGTCCTCGTGGATTTCTCGGAGTTTCATCCACATGTTGTGTGCTCCGGATATGCCGCGTAATTGCTTCACTTGTGGGGTGGTCAAAGACAATAACAAATCGCTTTCTGCTTTCGCGTCGGCTTGATCCCATGCTTTGGCTGCTGCCACTGATGCAGGGTTGGATTGGTCGACGTCAGGTCGTTCAGATTTAATCGATAAAGTTTCCCACGTACCTCTTGCAACACATACTGCCTTTATCTGCATTTTCCACGTGCTGTAGTTTTCATTGGAGAGTTTCTCGATCTTGTAGGTATCCGCCATCTTGATTTTCGATGTTTAGGCCTATCTGGTCGAATTTTTCTTTCCTTTGTTGAAAATCTTGAAATACAGTGTCCACGTGGTCCAGTTACTTGTCTTTAGTTGAAATCTTCGAAGAAAACTTGTCTAAAGTTGAATTTCAGCTGGATGCAGTTGGATTGCAGTTTTCCTTTTTCCAATTTGCTAAAATGCGCAGTGGAAGCGTGCTGGGCCCATAACCTGTTGTTTTCTTCTGGAGAGAGAAAATTAGCACGTCCACACTGGTTGAAAGTTGGGAAGCAAGGGACTTTATTCAGGTGTTAAAGTTAGGGGATCAAAAAAAGTGGGAGGTACAAATGCTTGACCTAATTGGTCAGTGGCTAGGTGACACTGGGTGTGTCATTACACTATCTTTCTCCCTCTAGAGAGCTACCTCCCTCTGCACGGGAGCGCCCTCTATAGTTGCTGGATGACGTTTTCCAACACTGCACTTAGGATAAAACAGAATAAGTTTTGTCTAAAAGATGTTGTGGCATCATCTTTAATGTTGCTGTGATCGGTAAAACTGTATAAATGTTGAGAAATTCGCATTATCAAAAAAAAGGTCAAATAACAACAATTCAATATAAAAAAACTATAATTATGCAAAAAATAAGTTGAACACTTCCCTTATTTTAAGAGAGTTGAACAAGTTTATGATTATAACAAATGATCAAATTGGGCAATGAGACGACCTGATTAATCGAGTTTTTTGCAAAGGGCAGCTTAGGATTTATCCGTCCTGACTATTTTAACCGAAAAAAAACCTGACAGAATTTAAGTATAATTAAGTTAACAGGCAATGTAATTCAAAACACAAAGCACCACAACATAAATTTAAAAAAAATATTTTAGTTGTCTATAATAGCCACACGATAAGGGACAAAATACTTTCTGTAAAATCATTTTTAAATGTGTTTAAAATATGCAACACAAATGTTATTACACCTATATTTAACACTGTTAATTTTTAACCTTTAACAACTGAATTTATGAAGATTATTCATACACTCTAAGAAATTTCTGGTTCCTGAAAGGTTCTATAGAAAATATCCGCCATTTTTTTTCAAAAAGGTTCTACATAGAACCTTTTTGAATAATGGCGACCGTTTCATGGGCCTTTTTTTCATGGCGACCTTTTTTTTGGGGTTCTTCAAAGAACCTTAAAGGGTTCTGCTGGTGTAGCAAGCTATTGAACCCCTAAAGGTTCTATATATCATGCTTTTTTTTAGAGTGTAGTTCACATTTCTGAAGAAATTTCAATATTTTTTAAAATGTTTTGGTGTGTGCACAATTTACACCATAACGATAATGGTTCAAGTCTAGATTTCTGATAACATTTGTGTGTTTTCTTTAATAATTTTGAAAATTTGTCTTGTTTAGTATTTTTAATTGTTTAAATATGTGTGATTAGCATAGATTTAAATCTGTCCTAAAAACTACATAATTACACACAGGTGAATCTTAATTGTTAAATGTTTCAATTCTTAAATTATTTTTATTTTTAATTGTTACTTGTCTATTTATTTCTTTATAAGCACTTTTCAAAATGCTATATATAATTTACTCATTGTTCTGTATTCAGCGTAATGGATTTGTAATGCTGTTCACTGATTTCAATTAAAATTAGTCACTATATTTTCTTCTTTTCGTTGTTTGTGATATAAATAAGCTGATACCTTTTAATTTTGTGTTGTTTTACTTCTGTTGTTTAATGAATTTTTAACCCAACACACGACCACTTGTCGTTGTTTTCGACCACTTGAAGATATTTCATACTGTTTTTTTTATAAATTTTTGTGTTATTAATGTTTTTTTCTTAAGAAAAATTTTTTTCGTAAGAAAATTTAGAAATATTTAAAAATTAAAATGTTATGTTTTATACCATATAATCAATTTTTTGAAGAACTAACACGCAATATTACATTGAGGTTTTAAAAAAATCTCTGAACAAATTTGCATGCACCATTTACACTTTGGTTAAAAAGTCTGTTGCAGCCACCGATCTCTATAATGGTTGCAAAAAACAATGATGCATTTTTGAAAATAAACCCTCAAAGTAAAACAGAATATTCGCAAATATGTTTAACATGCATGCTACTACGGTGTGTAATTAGTTAATTATAATTAATTACAATCTCAAATATAAAATTAATAAATATTTCATCTCTTTTCTTAATCTACAATATATTTGAGTAAAAAATATCAGCTGTTTTCAAAGGTATGAATTATGATCAAGTCTGATCAAGTTCTCATAATTATCGTGACAATGGCAAATTATACACCAATTATACAACTACTGCATAATTATTTATCAATTTCGCCGTTGGCTGGTTTACTTCTTTCTGTTTTACCCGTAGATGGCGCTGCCACGTACTGCTTGAGTGCTGTCGTTATCACGCCTCTATGGCAAAAACGTTTTCGCAAATTCAAATTTATGTAAAACTACTTAATTAAAACTGATGTTGACAGTTTGTAAATGTTTAGATATTAACTACGCATCTTGTGGACCAGGAACTTTCAGTTACTTCCTCTCATATATATTTTCTTATAAATTAATGGTTGTATGGATTTTAATACAAAAAAATTTGAAAACATTCCTTGATCAATCCTGAACATATTTTAACATTAAAAAAAAAACGTTTCAAAAAGAACACGTGCTATAAAAGTGCATTAAAATTGTGCGCTTATTTCTAAACTTAGTATACTCTTATGCCCATATACTGCATGATGACTGAAAGATGCTCTTAGAAGTTGATGGCCAGTTTTTGCCAGTTTCTGGAAAAATCCATACAGACGTTCTATAATGATTGTGAAAACTTAATTAACGCCTCTTGTATTGCTCGTTTAAGAAAGCAGCATTAAGATGTACAATTTATACGAGAAATAGTCTGTAAATACTAAATTTCTAATGAAGTCTAGTACAATTGGTTATACTTTGAACTATACAAGTAAATTCTAAAAAAAGTTGCAAAAATGTAAAAAAACAATTGTGTAATTCAATTTTTTTAAGGTTTTAATGTAAACCGGCTGGAAAAATTTCAAAATTGGTCATTGAAAACGTAGAAACTTTTAAAATATCGACCATACTTTTTAGTCCTTCTTACCCTCGGCGCCCGGATGTATTTCACCCCAGGCTCCCTCGCTGCTACGGCACCTTGACAATCCGATGAATGGTCAAGGGTCAACTGTTCAAAATCTTACTCATATGATATTTATACACTTAACAAGTACGTGGATTTGCATGAATATAATGTTATGGCAGTTGGCCACGTGACTGTCACTCCACTACGTACGGTAAAACCTATAAAAGTGACCACCTTTGAATGGTGACCATCCGTTTATCTTGACCACTTTTTAGTGTTAATTGTACATCTAGTATACATTTTCTTTATAAAAAAATTCTTTGTATAGTGACCATGACCACCTGTCTATATATTGTGTGCAGTGACAAGTGTGTGTTGTCTTTTTTGGCAATTTTTGCAGTGCCAATGTACCTTAAAAAGTGACCAGAAAACAGATAAGTCACATTACATCTTGCTCATTCTTTTAATTCAGTCATTCTTTATATAGTGACTAACTGTGTACAGTGACCAACATAGCATTTTTTGGTGTCACTTTTAAAAGGTTTTACTGTATTTTCCTTTAAATGTTCAACAGTGTCCGTGTACGAAATCGGAAAATTGTTCACGTTTTTCAAGTATAAACACACATGAAAACAATATACTAAATACCGGTATGGTCACTCTGTGCATTCCTCATGTCCTAGAGAGCCTATCATGTCCATCTTCGCAGCGCCAACCTTAAGACTAGTGGTCGATAGCATCGACAATGATGTTTTATTATAATGGCCGCTTACACAGTTCCTGGATGTCACAAACAAAAAGCAGTCATTCGAAAAAGTCGTCTTTATGTAAGGGGTAGAGTAAGGTGGGGTCTAATTTTCTGCACATTTTGCGGACTTTGTTTTTAATGACCACAAAGCTTCCTGTAAGAAAAAATGTACAGCAGACGACAAAAAGTAAGCAGTGTCTGCTTTATCAAAATGCGTTTTCGCTATTATCAATCAAAAGCAATCAAACGGATTGCTTCATTTTAAGCCAATTGGGTAGTATTGAGCAACCCTGTGGCTATCTTTTATCCTATGTCCGCCTACAATTGTATCGCGTCTTTGGATGACACCGCCTTGTCATGGGAACATGAGAGGTGATGACAAGGAGTGACTATAATGGTATCACTTGTACAGTGATACAAATTTGAAATTATTTTCGAGTATAATTTTTTAAAACTATCAACATATTTTGCGGACACATTTAAAAAAATTCGAATTTTTTCAAGCAATTTTTGTGAAATTGTACCAATTAAATTACTCTTAATGTGTGTCATGTTTGTAAAATGGTGGATAAAATTCGATATATGTCAATTTATGACATTTACTCGGTATAAGGGAGTTGGTTAAAAAGTTAGAAAAGTTGATTATAAAGTTTATTAGGGAACCCAGGTACGGTATGTGAATTACTTTTTCAATTTTTTGCCGGTCCGCCCAATGGTGTATTACGGAAGATATTACCCCGGGATGCTAGAAAAGTATTTATTTTGGCATTTAAAACTGATATACTTTTATTATAAAAGTTTAATTTCATTTGTGTATTTGGGGATTTGGACCGCCCTGTGCGGTAAAACAATGTAATATTTTAAGCAACATCGCGATTTGGCAATAAAGCCAATTTCCAAACACTTTACACTTTTATAAAAAAACAAAACATGCAATTAAATTGTATAAATTGTTTTTCTGGAGGTTTTTTAAACACAAGTGATAAATATGAAATATGATTCGCTTCATATAAATCAAGTACATCCAGTTAAATAAAATTTCTGAAAAATGTCAAACTTTTGAATTAAAAACGAAATTAAATGAGCTCGTAATCTATGCATCAGTTCACAATCAATGCAATTTTTTTTTAAAAAAATACAAAAATTTAAACTTTTTATGAAAAAAATAATTAGAATAAATTTTTCAAATAGGGCTTTATTCAAGTAGTTTCCCCATTTATCTGAGTTTTCTAAAAAAAACACGCGTTTTTTTTTCAAAAATTTATTTGTGGACATTAGACTTGCTATGAAAGTACATAAGATTAAATACAAAGATAAGATCCCAAGTTCACACGTTGGCAGAAACGCCAGCTAATGTTTTGAATAATTGATGATTTTTACGTGGATTTCTATACCAAATTTAGTTATTGGTTAAAAATTTTAATTATTGCTAAGAAAAATGTTCCATTGTCGATGAACAACTTAAAAAAAGTAGTAATAGTAAGAACCTAAAAAGTACTTTCTTACGCACCTTAAAAGAGGCTGTAGCTCTAAGAAGGCCAGTTTTTTAAGTATTAG
>JAQGBX010008468.1:0-10512 GCA_034698745.1 Megaphyllum sjaelandicum
GAAAAACAACATGGCGGCCACTATAGGGATGAAGCTAGGGATTGCGCGTGCACGTGGAAGCCAGCGTGTGCAATCTGACAGCATTTTTAAAAATTAGTTCTATTTATGTGTTCCATTTTGGTTTCGTAACCCTGGGACTATTTCATCGAGAGTTAATTAATTGGTGCAACACAAACATTTAACCCATAGGTTAACCTGGAGGCAAATTTTGACCCAAGGTTAGTAAACTCCAGGTTTTTACCTTGGATGGTGCAACCGGCCCTCAGAAAACTTTTTAGATAAACCTAACAGATTAATGACACCAAAACATATTTTACGTGCATGTGGATAAGTTGTAAAATTAAAAAAAAAATTATTAGTTTTCTGCCTAAAGTATTTGCGAACAAAAATATTTCATTTTGCATTGTTAAATTTTATTAACTATAATTTTGGGAGGGGGAAATATTAAAAAAAAATTGTGAAACGGTTAACGAACTGGACCTGAAAAACGATTTATTCTAAAAATTTCTGGGAAAAAAAAATATCTTTAATCGAATCGATTACATGTACTTAGGTTATTATAAGTACGCTTAGAAATCTGATGCATTTAATATCAAAATATTAAGCGAAAGACTAACTTTTCTAGAGCGCCATGTTATTTTTATCTTGAAACGTTGAACGTCATATAGCGAATGCAATGCACGTGCCGAGTATAACCTTTGACCGCGGTCATTGGAATCGGGCCGCCAGATGCGGTCACGGGTGGCACGAGACAAGATGGCCGCCCGGAGGGGTTGAAAAGTGCGATGCAGGGGGCGTTACTGGTAGTGTCAGACGCAGACGCGATAAACACACATTGGATAATAAGGCGGTTTTGAAGGAAAAAAAAACTAATAATAAGCGAAAGCGTTTGCGTAAGGGGGTGCTACTGGCCAGTCGGGAGGGAAAATGGCGGGGATGGCCATTAGTGACCGAAAGTACGGCCTGTCAAAACGTCAAGAGCTAGCTACATGGCGCTCAGTAGCCATTATTAGGCGCTTTGCTGGAGCGCCGTAATGCGCGCCAACTCGTGAGGGGTGCCATTAAAGTTTGACAAGCAGCGTACGAATACCCCTGAGAAGTGCGTGGTTATAGTACTATACTTTCTTTGTGGTTAATTTGAAGGGCTCTTATGCAATGGAGACATATTGAAAATGTGGGTAAACATATTGCTAACTATAATGACTATGACTATATACATGTATAAACATGTTAAAATTTGGAGAAAAATGGTAATGCTATGTGAAACATACAACCGCATAAACTGGACTATGCAATAGTCCTCCATGTACAATGTATAGTCATGCATCCTGTTGTTGAAGGACTCGTGTAATTGACTTTTCGATCGACCCTCGCCAAATAATGCTTTGATGACCCACTCGAATGCACGAATCGGTCAATTGATAGCAATTATCACCCCCTTAAGTGTCCATTTCTTAATTTGCTAAAGGATAAAGGATTGACCATCATTAGGAAGCTCTTTGAGTGACCCTCGCTTCGCGAAGAATTTTTCGAGAGCACTTTTATTGCCCGCTAGAGGGAGTCACCGGAGATGACCATAAACCACGTGATATTAAATGGACGAGGCTCATTCATAGAGCAATCAATGAGACTGTCATCTTTGGCATTACAGTGCGTGACTTAACATTTCGCCATGTTTGCCCCTAGCCGAGAGGTTAGGGGATTCCTGCGGTACTTACAGACGCACACTTAAGCACGACCGGAAGTTGAATGTCTGTCCGTTCCCTTGACCACCGCAATCGGACATGCATTATCCCTCGTTGTGGACCACTTTAGTCTGAAATAAGTGTTAATATAGGATTGGCCCTGAAGGGTTCAATGACGTCATTTGTCAGGGAGCAAACATTCGATTTACAAATACTGTACATGTACATGATCCAAGTAAGCATTTTACCACGGACGACTCGAGAAACATGCTATTTAATACCTTATTTCCTTTATTTTTTCAATTTAAATTTGATTTGTAACCGAAGTTCACCTGCATGGTGCACATGCAAATTATTATTTTTGACGAGACTTAATTATTCCTCAACCAATGTTATTTTATTTTCTTGCTTGACGTTTCGGCATTACATTGCCTTCCTCAGGAGCTAACAATAAATACAATGTTTAAGAATTACATTACATTACATTACTTCCGTATGCTTACACATTAATAATACGAGCACAAAATTTATGTTGAAAATGCATACTGGCAATAGTCGCAATCTATGTAACATTTACCATTATTACTTTTATACTATAACTCTAACAATTAATTTACCGACAAAGAACACACCATGCTCGCATGAAAACAAAAATCTTCCTCAATCCAATTTAATGTCGAATCTTCCATATTACCCGAAATAATCCAAAATGAAGTTAATTTAAGACGGAATTATAATTTTTTTTTGTAACCACCTGTGACCACCTATATTCATAAACAGGTGGTCACTTTTCCAGGTTTTACTGTATTACGAAAAAAAATTGTAATTCCGTCTCAAATTAACGTTCATTTTGGATTATTTCAGGTGATCCTGAAACAATTGTTTTTTCTAGTTATACACTTCCTTCATAAAAATTCTCTGTATAGTGACCAGTGAGCACCTGTCTATCGCGTACAGTGACCAGATAACATAGGAGTCACGTTAAATCTTGCTTTAACCCTTGGACATGATGATTCTGTACTTTTTTGGTTGTGTTTTTTTATTACATGTATTACAGTCTACATGTATAAGCTCATTGTACATGTACAATATTTTAATTTAATTCAGGCATTCTTTGTATAGTGACCACCTGTATACAGTGACCATTGAGCATAGCATATTTTTTTTGGTGGTCACTCTTAACAGATTTCACTGTACATGCGTATAGTTTTTCCGAATTTCTTTATTTTCTTATACATATGCAGTTAGATGAAAGCGTGGTCAGAAAATGGAGGAAAACAAGTTTTAAATTTCGCAAAATGTAATGTTAAAAAAGCGCCACCTATGCTAAGGAAAATGTAGCTTGCCCCAAATGGCGCCAGTTAACCATTAAATGTCAGTTGATGGACTTTGGGTAAACATGGACCCAAAATGGCGTCAGCAAAATAACTACTATCATTACGTGTTTTTCAGAATGACAAGCTGCTTGCCATCGAATATCGATTAGGATTTCATAATTTAATGGTACCCATCCCCTCAGTGGCTAGCTTACGTCACGTGTTCTCATAGCGCCATTTTGTTTCCGGAGTTTCCATTTTGACTTGTGCGTCTCCAATTTCTCTCATTTATCATTCGGCGCTTACCATTCCTCCCCCTAATATCTTAATTGCGGTTCCAATCGGCGCCTTTCGAAGTGTTTCATGAATCCATGGGATCGCGACCCCGATCCTAACCGCTAGTAGGCTACAATAATCGGCCGTCATTATGCACGAAGCGAAGACCTCCCGCCAGGGAGAACACAATGGCTCATGTTCCGATACAACACCACTCGCTTTTGCCAATGGCCCCCACCAGGGGGCCTCGCTCGCTAGCCCTATGGGCCCATATTCATTCCTAAATTGAGTTTTTAAAAATTGTTCCTGAAATTCCTTCGCAATTTGGGTCTACCCGTACGCCCCCTTGCGCTCAGCGGACGCTTCATTGTGACGAATACTACAACCTTTTGTACTTGAAGATGATTGTTCGAAATTTTTTTTTTTTTTTTTGAAAAATATTTGTAATATTTTTATGTGTGATAAGAATATGCCACGCGTTCAAACTAACCTAATTAAGATACCTTAAATTCGGTTTGTTCTCCACGTATTTTCCGTTAGGGGGAGCTTTTTACACATTGTTTGGAACATGTGAGAATAGTATATGGAATTTGGATCATAATGAATTTTTCAAGCTTACAAGAATAGATCGTATTAAGAAAATGCTTCTGTTACAGCTCCGTTTATTAAAAAAATTCTTGTCTTAAATAGTAATACTTGTCTCACATAGTAATCGATGCTTCTGCTCAAATCATTCGTTATATGAGAATATGTTCCTCGTATAAATTAAATTTTGCTATTTTTGAACTTTATCATGTTTCAAAGCCATATTCATAATTTGCAAACATGGATCTGAAGAAAAGATGGATAAAAAGTTTTGCTCCAGTTATGCTTTTATTCTTTTAAATTGTTTGGAAAGGTAGTTTTTTTCAGAACATGTGGAGCAAATACTTCTTGAATAAATTTCAACAAATAAATGTTTGTAACAAGGTGGTATAAAAACTAATATTCCATTGGTTTTCATATACAAAATGGAACAAACGCTGCGACTTGAATTTTTTGTTTTGGAGTATACAGAGTATTGTATACAGTAGGCCTACATGCATGTATGGCCACCCAACGACATTTCTGATCTTGATTTGTATTTCTCATTCTTTGATTTACACTTATCACCCCGAAAGGGACAATTTAGAAGGGATTTCCCCTCCTTAAAGTGCCCTCTAACACCTTTTAAACCAACGTTACACGCTATGGCGGTTTGCTTAACTTATCGGGTCATAACTTATAAAGCGTATAGGCATTAACAGGAAGTAGGCCGGAGTCCCCCGCAGTGTGACCAAAATACGCACCTTAAGACTAACGAAGACAAATTGTCCCTAAATTAAGCTATAGATGACCTCATGATCCTCATCTTATGCTTTGCCTAATCGGAAGTTAATTTGAAAATAATTCATAATAGAGACATGTTGAAACAATGTTCATAAACATAGGGTTGTGGCCGACTTTTGGGGAGCATGCAGTCATAAAGAACTGAGACACCTTCACCTATATATATTTGTTTAAAAGTTTTTTGTTTTATGTATAGAAATTATCAATGCGTTAGAATTAATGATGGTTGGAGTTGGTATATTTTGATTCTTATTTTGGAAGTACCCAGATTTATGAAAATGTACCTCAGTTCAGAGTGAAGCATTTTGCCCCAATTGAACAGGAAGCATTTGTACTACTTGATGTGAAAAGCATGTATACTCAGAGAAAAAAAACTTGAAACAGAAAATGTTTAGCATTTCACTGCAGTGTGTCTGTCGACTCCGAGGAGAGACTTATGGCGAATTCCACTTGGTGTACCCTCGGGTACTCTCGGAGTACCCTGGAGTAGCCTACACTCGGGTGCTCCGAGTGTATTCTTTTTGGACAAGTGGAATTCGCCATTACTGCCGGAGTATTTGCTCGACATTGCATGAATACAAGCTCTGTTATAAAGTACACGGACACTATATCGACATTTGCTTCAGGTTAAATAAAGAGCATCTACTGTTATCCGATGAATCATTATAGCACGCATTGGAAACGTTCATTCAGCTTTGTCTGCAAAGCATGACCTCAGCCACCATTTTGAGGGTTTGACTCACTACTGAAAAAGCATGTGCTTCATGTCATATTTTGAAGTAGATCTAGACCGTATGAACATTTCATTCATATTTGCAAAAAACCTGGCTCTTCGATATAAGCTACGCTCGTATGCATGCATGTATCTCAGAGGCATTTAATTGTTTTTAATTTGAAATTATCTGGTTCGAACTCTTTAAGCATTTGCGCCATTGGATCGCAAGGACCAAAGGACCTTAAAAAAGAAGCGTGAGAACATAGTAATTGGAAATTTCAAGATGGCTGCCTAGAGTGATCTGGCGAGGCTTAATAGGAGCGTCAGCATGACGTCTCTTACCTGCAGCGCCGCCGATTATTCAAGGGGCGTTTTTAGACAGTGAAAAATGAGAAAAAATAAAGGGGGAGAAAGTGGTTCCTCCTCGGACCGGCCAGGTGTTAATTCGGGACCACAATTGCCCAAAAATAAAATGACGTCATCACTTGACCGTCAAATTGCCAACTTGCGCGATGTTATATGAACATGAGTGCAGATAAACTTTTATGAAAATACAATGTATGCCGATTTCGTCTAAATTACACGTTTTTGCCATGTGTAGAGAAAGTGATTGCTTAATTGATTCAAGACTTCACGAGAAATCATTACAGTAGAACCTCCTAAGTTGACCACATCCATATGTTGACCACCTCCTTATGTTGACCAAATTTTCATACATTGGTTGGTCACCATATTAATATATGGGAGATGGACATCTATATGTTGACCACCTCTGTAAGTTGTATGTTGACCACTTTGGCCATGACACTCAATGTTAATTTACTCTCTATAACCTGACCAGTTGACCCTTTTGCTGACCTAGGTATCGCTTGCTGTGTAGGTAGTGTTTGACCTATATGGTTAACATGCAAGTACTTTTTTGTGTGCAGAAACGATTTTTAAACCAAAGTTTTGGTTTGAATTGTTGGTGCATCCTACAATTACTGAAAATTTAAAGTTGATTGTGACATGATGGTCCAAAGGGAAAACCTCAAAGGAAAAGGTGGTTGATCTTTTACATTTTCTGGAAAGCAGCAGCCAGAGAAGAGTGGAAGAACATTTGGGTGTTAGCAAGAGATATGGATTGGAAAAAATGCAGATCAGCAACAGAAAAGGAGGAAAATTCCCTCCTTTTAGAGGCGTCAAAAGAAGACGACATCAACCACTTAATAATGCAGCTATATTCATTTGCTGTAGATAAATGCCTATAGGCTTTTGCCACATTTTTTAACAAGAATAAAAAACAGACCAAGATTGACACTTTTTCCTGAAAAAATAATTAAACCATGTGAAAATCTTAACGCATTTTCCTATGGATGATTTTTATGCTATTCTCCAATAAAAGCATACGTTCTCCATATTTTGACCACCTCCCTATGTTGACTATTTTATTTCCGCCCTTGGGTGGTCAACTTACGGAGGTTCTACTGTAACTTGTTTTACATGTATAATAAACTAATCAATTAATTTCTCGTTAATTGATATACTATAAAACAAAACAAATTATCAACACAACTACTACAGTATGATGAACGACACAAAAAACTAATTATAACATTAACAATACGAATTTATTATTCGATAAATATAAAATTATCGATGCAAATTAATGTATGAAAAACACCGTGACTACAGTGACTAAGCGCGAGAAATCATAAAACGTGGAAATTAATCGAAAATAACCTGGCAATATCTCGTACAATTAAACGGGTGACTCTTGACGAATCTTTTATACGATCCAAGGGCAAACAGATAAAAAGCCATCGGGATTATATATATATAGGTCTCGATGATTAGGTCGATGGCTAATAAAATATCCCTCAAACCTTCTTTGAACGAATCAATTTCCCAATAAATATACAGCGCAATCCTCACGTATAAACTCCGTACGCAAGAACTTATTTGTATATATACCCGTTATACAAATATTGTCTCATTCAAGGTTGCTTCAGTGGCATCACGATGGCTTTATGGACTAATACAAAAAAAACCAGATGTCAAACTATTTGAGCGAAACAACTTGATTGCATTTCAAGACAGATACAGCTAAAAAATTGACGAAGCAGAAACAAACTGCCCTCGAAAGTGTGGAAGCAAGGAGCCAATTCGAGATCGGAGAATGATTATTTGAAATTGTTTCATTCCAAGACCAAAAAAAAAAAAAAAAAAAAAAAACATGGATTCTGTTAGGTTGCAAGCTTGCGCTGAAAAGTACAACACTGACAATGAGAAATTGGCAGAAAAACAAGCACGTTAAAAGTCACTCGGCATCAAATCCAAGATCTTTCAGTCGTGAAAGTTGTAGAGAAATTTGATGCACGAATGCAATAAATATTTACGTCAGTAAATTAAACGCTATTTTCATAGCAACATTATTTCAGTTCGCAACATTAACGATACACATAGCGTGTCTATCTAGGACATTAAAACGTCATTCTAGTTTATGTATCGGAATCGATTTTACGAGTTATGATAAGTATTAAAACAGAAATGTATAATTTTCATCAATTGCGAGGGACGTCGAGCTGCACCTTCATTAATAATAAACTCCTTTCAAATAAAAGATGGTGACAATGTCCTCGGAGACACCCACATTGAAAAGAAATGTATTCCAAATGTATTTCAAATATATCTGGAAATACATTTCAATGGGTGAAATACATTTGGAATACATTATAAAATATATTTCAAGTTTGGAAATACATTTTGAAATACATTTTTAATTATGAAATAGATTCGCAATGCATTTTGCAAATACATTTTATTGCAATGTATTTTGGAAATACATTTCCAAAATTCATTGTAAAATATATTAGAACATTTATAAATACTGGTGCATCAGAAAATTCATTTAAAAATACATTTAATCTATTCATGTACAAATCAATTGACATTTTCAAATGTATTTTAGAAATTTTAGAAATTAATTCATGTGATATTAGATGAAATGTATTTTATAGTGTATTATGAAATACATTTAGGGTGTATTATGAATTACATTTGGGATATATTATAGAATGTATTTCGAAATACATTTTGGAATGTAAAATTGTCCCAATCGGCATGTATTTTAAAATACATTTTGCCTTCCAAAATACATTTCCTTTCCATGTGGAGGAAAAAAAACTATGCTCAATAACGCGCATGCGCACCAGCGGAAATATATTTCGCTATAGCAAATGCCCTTTGACCTTGGAGAAAATTTCCGCAAACTTGAATTTCACAAATTTGCATTTTTTTTTTAAAGCAGGCGGGTTGTAAAACTTCTTGTTTTAACAATTTTTAATCTCCAAAAGATGTAAAATTAACACTTGTAAATTTAGACGGCCGATTATCCGGAAGCGGATTAACCGGGATCGTCAATGTAATGTAATGACCTTTGACCTCGGAGAAAATTTCGGCAAACTTGAACTACACAAATTTGAATTTTTTTAAAAGCAACGAATTGTAAAATTTCTTGTTTCAACAATTTTTAATCTCCAAAAGATGTAAAATTAACACTTGTAAATTTAGACGGCCGATTATCCGGAAGTGGATTAACCGGGATCGTCAATGTAATGTTATCCAAGTGATTATAGTCATTAAGTTGGGGAATTTGTTTGGAAGATGAGTTACAAGTCAAAATTTGTGAAATTTTTCTTAATTTAGGAAAATAAAATTATTCGAAATTAGACAAATTTGTGACTATAAAGGTTTAAAAAAAATTCCCTGACCAATAATAGTGTAAAAAAATTATAGTTTCTAAAATCAACGCAGTAAAATATTTAAAAAAAAATTACTAACGAAATTTTTAAAATTAACAGAGAAATGTAAAAGATTTGAAAATTGGACAATTTTGTATTCGGAAAATGTAAAACGTTTTGCAAATTTGTATTTGGAAATTTTGTGCTCTGAAAACGTGGAAAATTTTTGCACTTTTGTCCTCGGAAATCGCGGAAATTTTTTATATTTTCTACCCGGAAAATATGGAGAATTTAGCAAATTTCTACTCTGAAAACGAGCTCGTATTTGGCAATTTTGTCATAGAAAAACGTAAAAATTTCGCAAATTTGTCCTCAGAAAATGGAAAAATGTAAAAAATGTTTTCAAATAGTCCCTGACTACGTTGAATTTCCCCGACTTTAAAAAAAAAGTCATTCATCTCCGACTTGTCCAGTAAATTTCAAGTTCCCCAACTTTTTCAGTTTTTCCAGGTCAAGGGGGGGGGAAGTAAAAGACGATGCATTAATCACCATATGAATCATAACGCACCATCTTAATCTTGTTTCAAATTTAAAATAAAACTTTAACATTCAAAACATGTCAAGTTTTCTCGGAATTTTTTGAGAATAAAATATGCCAAGTCTGGGATATGTCTTTGCATCTCACCCTGTAATCCCCATCCCATCACCAAAAAAGGTAGTGAATTGAGTAGGACACCCTATGCATCAGGGAACCCAGTGTATTTTTTATTTTCCAATTAAGCGGCCATGACAGCAGATGGGATAGTAACCATGGCAACTGCCTCCCCATCCCATCCGACACTTCATACACTACGTGAATATTTAGTTATATTCCCATCGTATTTTTTTATCCCTTCGCCTTCTTCTTCACGGCTTTATCAATTCTTGAAAAATTAATGACTTTAATACCCTGTAAGTCGGGATGTGCGCTGCGGTGTAAACCCCTAACTCGGTAGTAAATGAAGGGGAATTGGGAGTTGGGCCCATCATTGGTTACAAAACGCTTAATGAAATGGGCCCATTGGAGCGAAAAGGATAGGACCGAATACGGATGCTACTAAAATACTGAAAAAGGGGAGCTGAGCAGATGCAA
The DNA here is from genome assembly GCA_034698745.1 of Megaphyllum sjaelandicum. Lineage (NCBI taxonomy): Eukaryota > Metazoa > Arthropoda > Diplopoda > Julida > Julidae > Megaphyllum > Megaphyllum sjaelandicum. The sequence continues at coordinate 10,215 of JAQGBX010008468.1, forward strand.
AACTCGATATTTTTTTTAACCATCTTTTTTTCCATCCGAAAGTAAAAAAAAAATTCAGGTTAAATGCGGATGAAGTGGAGTACGAGATTGAAAATGTCCGTGCCAAGAACGGATATCACGTTTACCTTAAATGGACCATAAACTTATGCATTCTAGCCCGCAATGCAAATTTCTACAGTAGAACTTGTCCAAAATCAACCCGTGTAAAATCAAATCCTCTCTAAAATCAAAAAATATGCTGGTCCCGCCATAAGGACCCATGTATAAAATCAAAAAACCTCCATAAAGTGTAATTGCA
>JAQGBX010008469.1:0-10511 GCA_034698745.1 Megaphyllum sjaelandicum
TCTACCAATGTACACCTAGGGGAGGGGGGGTGTTAAAAAGTGGTAAAAATGTGTACATGTAAATTATGAACGGCCCCGTACACAATAGACAGGTGGTCACTGGTCACAAAACAGAGAATTCTTATGAAGGAAATGTACGCTAGAAAAAACAATACACTAAAAAGTGATCAACATAAACAGGTGCATGGTCACTTATTCAAAGGTAGTCACTTTTCCAGGTTAGTACGTGGGGTACAGTAAGATTTCATTAAATTTTTGATGGAAGTTTAGTTCTTATTGTTGAAGTCACGTTTGGTCTGACTTATGATAATACGAAGTACAGTATATACGGTTTAAACGAAAAACTTTTGACGTACATGTACATGTAACTTAATTGAGGTTCGTCTTAACGAGGTTTGACTGTACATGTATTGCAAACTCACGAGACCTAAAAACTACGATTTTTCGAGCTGAAATATAACTCAGATACTAGCTATATACTAGCTATAGAAAATCGTTGTGTGTAACATTAATTAGGGGCTGGACTAAAATGCCTGAATTTCATTCGCAAATTCGCATTTTTGCGAATTTTTTTTTCTCAGTTTCTATCTTACGAACAATTTACACATTCCGCGATATTTGGGACAATTATGTTTATGCCTCGGGGATCGTTCTGGGTCATTGATAAAAAATGTCTGCATGCATGCTGGATTACATTCTCCAGAGGAGCTTTGAAAATTATGCAAGTTCACAATACCTCAAAATCACTCAAATTTGCGTTAAACCACATGTACATGTGCTGCGAGCAAAAAAAACTGTTTCCATAATAGCGTGCTTTCGTGATAATTAGGGGGGCGTGTTAAAAGGTACGCTTTTCATTCGCAAATTCGTGTTTTTTCGACCAATTTTATGTCATTTATAAAGATGTTTGCACCGAGGACTCCATTTATTCCACGCTCCAGAGGAGCTTCAAGAATCGCACATACGCATGCTCACAAAACCTCAAAATTAAACATATTTACGCAAACATGCATATATCTTAGTTTGCATAGAGAAATTTATTGATTCCATGCCTCACCATTGGAGCTTATAAAATTGCACAATCTCGCAAAACCTCAAAATCGCTCAAATCTGCGCAAAATCTTGCACAGTTTTTTAATCAGTTTGCACAGAGAAATTCACTGGAAATTGAGCAAACTTACAAAAGCTCAAAATTTCTGATTAAATTTGCACGGAGGAATTCACTGATTCCATGCTTCAGAGGAGCATTGAAAATTTACACAAATTCCCAAAACTGGCTATTAGGCCTACTCACATTTTGCGAAAAAAAAAAAAAAAAAAAAAAAATATTGCGCAGTTTTTTGCGCAGAAATTCATTGATTCCATGCCCGAGTGGAATTTCGAAAATTGCACCATGCACCTCACAAATTCCACGCTCCAGAAGGAACTTCGAAAATTGCACAAACTCAAAAAATGACTCGATCATATTTGCGCAAAAATATAACCCATATGCTCCAGACAGGGTTCCCACATTTCTGGGAAACCTGGGATTGTCAGGGAATTTTTTTTGGTCAGGGGAAACCTGTGATTGTCAGGGGATTTTAGGAAGTTGTGTGAAAAGTCAGGGGATTTCTGCAGCCAGGCCTTTCACTTTAAACACAAGAAATGTTAGCCACCAAAAAAAAAACGAAAGTTATTGGATGATGCAGCCAAGAAATTTCGTGCAAATGATATGGAAATTGTTCAGCTAAAAAATTCTGAATAATGGTAGGTTAGTTTATTTTAATGATTTTGATAGTCTAAAAACTTGTCAGGGGAAAATGCAATATTGATTCTGGGAAACCTGGGAAGGTCAGGGGATTTTGATTTGCAATAACTGTGGGAACCATGTCCAGAGGAGATTTGAAAATTTGCGAGAGTTCCACAAAACCTCAAAATCACTGCATTGCGAGCAAAATAATCGTTTCTATGGGGGGTGTTTTGGCGAAAATTAGGGGGCGTGGCTAAAACGCCTGCTTTTCATTCACAAAATTCGTATTTTTTTGGGCTGAAATTTCTCTTACATGTATTTTGCGGCCAATTTTCGCATTCTGCAAACCATGCGCATGCAACCCGAGAAAAGCAAGAGATTTTGATGCGAATTTGCGTCATGGCATATGCATGGGGTGTATATAGGTCTAGGCCTACTTGCACAATGGAGGTTGGCCATTGTCGAAATTCAATTAAACTCGTATTCATCGATTTATTCCACCTGCCTTAGAAATCGGTCTTTTCTGAAATTGAACACGCGACGCGCGTGGAAACGCAATTCTGCGAGAGTGCCAGAAACTGCGCAAAACAGAAACAATGCCCATTGTGCACATCTCGCAGGTTCAACAACATGCATCATCGCGCCTGTTTTTGGCAGCAATTCTCGATTCTCTCGATTGAAATGCAAAGTGCACTCGTGAGAAATCGGGTAAGCGTTAGGAAAAACTATCACAAATATGCGACGTCTTCAGCTAGGCTAGAGAGGCTCTCTAAGCTAGGCTAGAGAGGCTCTCTAATCTAGGCTAGAGTCTAGGCGAGCGACCAGCGCCATCTATGATGCATCGCGTTCATTTTCGTGCAAAACTGCGCCTTTTGCGTGTCTCAATGCAACTTCTCTTTATTTGTTCAGATTGTCATGCCAATTACTTGCTGCTTTAAGATTTGTTTTTGTCACTAAAAAACCAACCACATGCCTCCACGCACATGCACCCAACAACACTGCCCTTCTTCCCCTAAACTTAGTATTTTTTCAAAATCCTGTCTTGCCCATGGTCCCAAGCGAACCAACAGTAGCATACGCCGTAGTCATTAGCGGCGTTCTCCTTTTCAACAGGAGAGTACACTCACAAAAAAATGGACCTTATGCAGGGTTATAATGAATTTGATTGGGCCAAAAAATCTGCACTGGTGTACGTTTCTGCACTCGTTCCAATCAGTTGGGCAACATGCATACTTCAGTGTATAGTCAGTGCACCCTACGTTCCGTGTTCGATTGGGTACACGATGTGCACTAAGTGTACACTGACTGCACTGACGAGAGAGTCGGTGTAGTCAGTGCATCCAACATGGCGGACCAGTGACATCATGAGTTTTCACAGCGCCAAAAATGTCACGACTTCCGGTTGCACTGGCTAGCCAATTGCACTGCACTAGTGGGCCCAATCAAATTCGCCATTATAGCTACATCACGTGATATTTTTCACCGAATCAACGACTAAAAAAACGTGCCTCGGCAATGCCTCCGGGTAATTTTCGAAAGTGAAATGTCACGTGATATATGCATGCTGATGAAATCTGCATAAAGTCCATTAGACAGCGTGGTCATGATGTTGACCCCCTCCCTTGCTTCCCCGCTTCAGAAGTGACACAACTTTAAGACTGATACATTCTTTCATTAGTTATAAAAAAAAAAAAATAGCAAATAAAGGTGCTTAAACTGTCACAAATACATGTACATGTACTAAACCTTTATGTTGGTGTTATGGAAAACCATTAATAGGTTTTAAAGGTTGCCTGTGACACCATTACTAGGGTTTAAAGGTTTCCTGTAACAACATTACTTGGTTTTAAAGGTTTCCTCATTAACACCTTTACTAGGTTTTAAAACTTTTAACAGGGTTTAAGGGTTTTCTAACATTCATTTAACACATTTACTAGGTTTTAAAGGTTTCTCATTACACCAACAAAGATGTTGTGAGTTGGGACAGTACTTTTAGTGGTGTATGGAAAACCTTTTACAAAAAGGTGGAGTATTTTTGACAGTCTAAGCACCTTTATTTCTTGGCTTTACTTTTACCCATGGGTTGCAATATTTTTTCAATTGGTGTTATTGGATGTAATTCTTCCATCTACATGTACTGTAGATGAGATCCAAGAAGCAAAAATTGCCAAATTGGCCATTAATCTCACTTTTGTGCCCCTTGTAAATCCATGATGCTATATGATTTTTTTAAACTTATGTAATACAATTGTACATGTACCTTCTTGACTTATATTTCAAACGTATTCGAAAACTCAAATTGTGGTTATGTGTTGAACATGCAAATAGAATGTACAGTTTAATTGCGTATTTCAACTAATACAAGTAGTTGTTCAGATCAAAATTTGACACGAAAAACGATCCAGGGTTTAGATTCTTTCGATTTGTCCATCAAGTGCTGACATTTTTAGCAATTATTTTTCGGTTAGAGCAAACTGTATAATCTCATAGCAGGAAAATGAGCAAAAAATTTTGCCACGGCGCTGTATATAACAGCTCGAAATTTATGGCCTACAATACATCTTTATATGAACCAGAATAAATTTTTTCAAAACGATAAATTCGCTTGAAGGGTCATTAAATATGGGAGTCCATCGCCCAACTCTTTCAGAACGAAATCGTCCATACCTGGAGCTTTTGTGGTATAAATTAGAATCAAAGAATTCAAAGCGTCAAAATTCCCTATGGTGATCATAACCATATTTTGTCCCAAAACTATACAGATGTAATACAATGTATAAACTCCAGAGGACTTTCAAAATTCCAAAAAAAAAATGTTAAATAATGAGAAACAAAAATTAAAGTTATTTTTATACAAGTTATTATTAAAAGAAACTAAGAAATTTAAAAATTTGCGCTTTTTTTAAATGTACATTAATAAAAGAAATCTTGAAAATGAATAACTTTCGTTTTTACGTGCAATAAATGTTTCACGTTTCACTTACAATTTTGTTTTCCATATTTACTGAATTTATCGGTTCGCAAACAACGAATTATTCTGATGAAATGATTAAACAGATAGCACTTAACATGATGCAGGGGATTTATACTTTTATGCAATTAACGTTCAACTTTTTGTATATGTAATGCAACACGTGTTTTTACAGATATTTTTATAAGCAATTTTAAGACATAAAAATCCCAAATTCGTATACATTTACAATGAATACGCTAAACTGCAGTCCTAAAACTGTAAATCAAATTAATTATAAATTTGATATAACTTCGAAATATGTTCTAAAAATATTCAAGATTCGAAAGATTCATTCAAGGCTTTCAAGCAAATATTTGTAAAACACTTCGAAATGTGCTGATCTAAAATTCTCAATTTACCGTCAAATATATACAGTATTTCGGAATGTATTACAGCTCCATTGCCTATACATTGTATAAAAAACTGTAAACTACATGATATATTGAGTACATGTACACTGAACTGAAAATGTTTTCATAAATTCATTGCAAAATGGACTTTCTGAAATAAACTCAAACAAAATATACAGTATTTAAAAAATATATATATATATATATATATATGATAGTTTTCCTACGATTGAACTTTTTACCAGGGTGGCCAGGGAAATTTTCCCAAATAAAAGTAAAATGCTATCCCTTCACTCAGTTTGCTTGCAGCTCCATCCCCAATACTCTTCAGCTAGACTTGTAAAAAAATCTAGTGTTTTGCCAAGCTTCTCATTGCAATTGTTACTTCATTTTTCATCATGACAAAGAAATTGATATACATTAACGAGTAAGTTTTGGTAAGGGAATTCACGGTAAAGTCAGGGAAATTGAAATTGAAAATTTTGTGGCCACCCTGATTACAGATTCATATAGGGAAATACAGGATATACCAAAATTAGCTCCACAACGATTTGGTATTTCCAAATTTACGTAAGGGTCTGTCACTATAAAACTGAAATTGGGCTTCGTTTTCCGCCTACAAAATTCGTGATTTTCGGACCACCCTGTATGTTCCCGGTTACAATTAAGCTGGGCTTCAGCAAAGGAGGCTAGCTAAGGGTAGTGGGTAAACAATCCTGAAAGTAGGGGGAGAGGAAATTGGTGGGTTCCTCTCTCCCCTAAAAAAAAATACGCTATAAGAGGTTCATTTGGTGCATTAGCCTTTGGCGACATTTCAGGACAAATTTGCGGTAAGGCGGCCGCCCTATGGGGCCAGTCTCAATGCTGAAAATTAGGCCAAAACACCTGAAAAACCCCTTGATGAAAACGGGACGGGTTTTCGATAATCAAAAAATAAGGTTTCAACGGGGAGCATGACAGAAACAGCAGATTGGGGCTATCGAAAGGATTAGATTTCAGCTAAAAATCTAGACCAAACAGGCATGTTTCAACTGGCTTTTTTGCAAAGAATTACGAAACAATGCAAGCAGTTGAAAAAAGCAAGGTATTCGGAGCAAAGGGTTGTGCCAATCTCATATTGCTATAAACTTTAAAAATCCGATGTTTTGTCCAGTGAAATAAATGTTACTTATATAAATGGAAACATTTTTCCTACACACCAAGTTAAAAACATTCATTATTTTTTCCTGAACAGTCTGAAAAAAATTGGTACATTTCTCAGTTTTTATGTAAAAGTAGTACAGTAAAACCTGGAAAAGAGACCACCTTTGAATGGTGACCACTTTTTAGTGTACTGTTTTTTTTGTGTACATTACCTTTATACGAATTCTCTGTATAGTGACCAGTGACCACCTGTCTATTGTGTACAGTGACCAGTGTGTGTTGCTTGTTTTGCAATTTTTACATTGCCAATGTACGGTACCTTAAAAAGTGGCCAGATAACGGATGATCGTGACACGTTACATCTTGCTTTAACCCTTGGACATGATGATTCTGTACTTTTTTGGTTTTGTGGTTTTTTTTACTACGTGTATTACGTCTGCATGTTTAAGTGCAGTGTACATGTTCATTATTTTAATTTAATTTAGGCATGCTTTGCATAGTGACCGCCTGTGTACAGTAACCAAAATAGCATTTTTTTTTTCGTGGTTGCTCTTAACAAGTCTTACTGTATATGCTGTAGGTGGAAATAGTTCACTTAGATAGAAACGTTTTCCCTACACATGAAGTTGAAAACATTTATCACCTTTTAAGAACAGTCTAAAAAAATCGGTACATTTTTCCCGTTTTTATGAATAAGTAGTAAACGTGGAAATAATTCAACCCGAATTATGCACGAAGTATGGAACGCCGAAGGGTTCTGCGTTCCACCTGTCGTTAATTAAGGTTGAAATATTTCCACGCTTGCTGCATATTTTCAACAAACAAGTGGGAACTTTACCGAAACTGTGAACATGTTAGTAAAATTGGATGATTAAACAATGTACAAATCGAATCTTTGTTGAGAAAATTCGTTTCCATCTAAATAATATTTAAATTCGCCTGTATATACAAGGTTTAGCACAAACTTAATTTTCACAAGATGGTGCTCCATAATCCATATTAAAGGTCGGGGTCCTATACGACAGCTCTCAGGCCCTTCTTGAGTTTTCTATAATTTTCTAGAGTTTTCTAGAATTTAACTTAGTTTTTGCTCAGTCTGCAGTGCTTTCATTATGAATCTTGAAATAAAGCAGTCTTTTAACAATCAGTAATTCTAAGCATGTAAAGGCTGCCAAGTCAGTAGGTACATGTAAATCTAAACATCAGCTGATACATGAAAACATTTCTTCATTTGTAAACTGTAGCACCATAATTGTGTGCAGTATATTCTCAAACTACTACATACTAACTACTTTTACCCCACAGTGTACTTATAGATAGAAATAATTTTCCTACAGATGAAGTTAAAAACATTCTTCATCCTTTCTCAGAACAGTCTTAAAAAAATCTTTACACATGTACATAATGTATGTTCTCAGTTTTCATGCAAAAGTAGTAAACTTGGAAATAATTTTACAAGTCCATTAACCTGTTACAGAATGGTGTTAAGAGAACCCGTTCAAAACCTCAATGCCATATGTTCTTTTTTTAGAACACCACGAATGTGATGACAACAGATTAGACTAACCAGTCAACCGACATTGCTAAGGCCACGCCATTCTCTGTTAAATAATTTTAATCGGTGATTAAAGTTGAGATAAATGATTACATACCGATTACAATAATGGAATGAATAATTAAAATTTCAGTTTGTAGACAATGACCCGCCATATCAGTCGTTCACACGTACATGTATGCATGGCGTGCCGGTGTGGAGTATGTTATGAGAAAAACAATGATGGACACACACTTTGAGCCCAATTATTGAAGAACAATTACCAGAACAATAGATAAATTATGGGTAGCCATAATTTCATCAACTGATTACCATCTGGGATATTGTTTACTGTGCTAGGTACTATGAATACAGGTGTGTTCTATATGTGTTATAGGTTATAAATAATTGATAATTTTACTAATTATGATGTTTAGCGCCATCTGTTGATTACACTAAATCGTGAGAGGATGCGCTCCCTGATTAGAGTACATGTAACTGATGTCTAATGAAATTAAAATGAAAATTGAAAATTAAACTGTTTGGATGTACTATTTTTTTACAACTAATGTGAGAAATGTTACGAAATTTTAAGCGTAGGAAAGGCGGATGGCAAAAATCTACATTGGGAAATAAAAAACAATGGAGTTTCCAAGTAAATGTTTTCTTTTTTTTTTAGGAGTTGTTTCAAAATAGGGTTTCGAACCCTATTAAGGCGTTGATAAACCCATAGCTGCATGGCTGAAACTTAGAAAATAAACCCGTTATAATAGGTAAAATTTATTTGTGAATAACTTTTTACCTCAAAGTAGAAACGTGAATGCCCCTTTTCCTCTAACATTAAAAATACCTACATTTTCTCGTTTATTTTGAAGCAAATAAATATGAAAAAAATTGAAATGGCGCGTGCCATATCACGTCCCATTTAGCGTTATTTCTACATTTATTTACTTTTGAAAATAAACAAATGACAAAATTGACAACATTTTTGATTGTTAGAACAAAGGCGACATCAATGTTTCTATACATATACTTTTGGGTAGCAAATTATAGTCACGTGTAACTGTATACCAGTGATAATTTGGGAATCTTTGGATATTTGTAAAATATATTTTTAGGCGTAAAACACTATTTCCAATGCATTTTTGTCTGTAGATAACGAAGGTAAATAACTATGAAATGTGAATCTCACATTCACAGATTTGCCACGCATTAATTTTAATTTAGAAACTATCACCGGAATTTTAAACACTAGCGCCATCTGGAGATCAATGTTATTTATTCGTGAATAACTTAAGTTTTACCTCAAACTTTTTCGAAGATAATTTTCGACATTTCAATATATTTTTACCTGTAGATAACGGAGGTAAATAACCAAGACATGTTTCATGTTCACACATTTTGCAGGGTAAAACTTTAAATTAAAAAATAATCACTGGAATTTAAAACAGCGCCATCTAGATATCACCCGGGTGGAAAAAATAGATATGGCCATATACAAAATTTGTTTAATATGGCCAGATTTGGAGATATGGCCATATTTATTCAGATTTGGAAATATAGCCAGAAATATTCCAGATTTGCAGATATGGCCAGACCAGAAATTGGCCAGAATACCTCAGATATGGCCAGATTTGGAGATACGGCCATATGTAAAGGCATATCTTACCATGTTTAAATAAACTACATATGGCTATTTTCATAAATGGCCATATTTGGAACCATGTATGCCATACTTAACCCATATGTCTAGCCATATGTCTAAACATATTTTAAATCATTGGATAGATTTCCTTCAAGAACGAATTGAAGAACTTTCGTTCGTTGACGATGCTCAAAAGTTGAAAGGTCACCGTTGTTGCTCTTGTGGAAATGTGACCATCAGCCATCGCATCGCCAATTGCGGCCATGTTTTCTGCACCAAATGCTACAAAAATTATTCGAGAATGACTTGTCCGAATTGCGAGGCAAAGTTGACATCCGTAAGATTACAGTGCCGTATTAACCCAAGGCTTCAAGCTTCTTTGGGCCCCTAGCCGCCCCGAATTTCAAAAAATTTCAGAAAATGTTGCAAATGTGGAACATTTATACTCGAAAACGTGGAAAATGTACATTTGAACAGAAAAACCTGAAGAATTTTGCGAATTTCGATCTCCTTGGAAACCGTAAAATCTTTTGCAAATATCTACTCAGAAATTGTAGTAAAAAAAAAAGGAAAATTTTGCAAATTTGAAAAAGGGAAAACCTTGAGAATTTTGCAAATTTGTTCTCGAAAACGTAGAAAATGTTGCAAATTTGTATTTAAAAAAAACTTGGAAGATTTTAAAAATTGATTGTAGGAGAAAAACGTGAAAATTTTTGCACATTTTAACAATTAAGGAACCATGGAGAATTTTGTCACATTTTAAATTTCCTCTCGGAAAACGTCAAATATTTTACAATGTTGCAAAGAAGGTGTAGGCCACTTGAAAAAACGTGGAAAATTTTGCAAATTTATACTCTGTAAACGTATAGAAAAGGTTGAAAATTTGTACTAAAAAAAAAACACGGAAAATTTTGCAAATGTGCATGTATATGCTCGAAATACGTAGAAAATTTTGAAAATTTGAACAGGGGAAACCTGGAAAATTTTGCAAATTTATATCCACAAAAAGTGTGTGAAATGTTTTGCAAATTTATAGTCGAAAAACGTGAACAATTATGAAAATTTTGAAAAGAGAGAGAATTTCAGAGAATGAATGA
>JAQGBX010008470.1:0-10510 GCA_034698745.1 Megaphyllum sjaelandicum
TTTTGTTCTAGGTGTTACGGTTCAAAAATTATACGTTCAATTTCGTTGAAAAAATGGTGTTAGGTAAAAGTTAATACTTTCGATGGATGACAACCATGACAACCTCTCTAACGACACAAACAGAATTTTCACATCTATAACGGTTAAGAAAAAAATTGGGTGGTCACTGAATTATGGTTCACCCTGTAGAACAATGATGAGACACAAAATAATAGGCAGTGAGATATGGTATGGGGTATATTAATTGATGTTGTCATCATGGAGGTATAGGGAATTAGCATCGCCTTGACGTGGCCACGAATCCAAATGATTTTCTTTTGCTGGATTGAAAATAAAGCAAACGGATGCTAGCTAGACACCATTTTAAAACACATACCATGCAGCTAAGCATATGCTTTTATCTATTATGACACCTATTGTTTTAAGTTTGTTTCCACAATCACGCGTTATGTGGCTTGAAATATGAATTAAATGTATCCATGTAAGCAAACAATAACCCACTGTAACATATCAGCATTGTTTCTGCATAACACAGTTAGCCGTTGCAAGGCATGCCAAATATAATGTTACCATTATACAATAATCGATTTCTGTACCCTTTCATAAATGTTCACAATAATACATGGCTTACCCCAAAAATTTCATATTCAACTTCCCTGACTTGTCCCTGTTTTTAAACAAATCGCCCTGACCAAAGACAATGTCAAACTTGACATGGTACCGGTGATCCTCACGAACAATCTATATAATTAAAATACAAAACGACGCCATGTTTTCCCGACCTGGTAGGGCGACTGGGTGACTGGCTTCGATATTATTGGCCACTCAGGCTTACGTGGGTTGTGGCTTCAATATCATTGGCCACTCATGGCACCCCCACCCCAGTTCCCCCAAAAGGTTAACTCCGTGGGGAATTCCAAGGCCATAAATCTTTTTTTATTTTCCCGGGGCCATAATACTGTCAAACCAGTTCCCACCCCCTCCCATCCGGGGTGTATCCAGATCATATGGCTCCATCTTTTGGACACAACGAAAACTAAATCCAACTCCTGATCTCCAAACTCGGCAGGAAATGGCGACGCATTTAAAATTCAATTCGCAATTCTACCCAAACGAAAGGGATAGGTTAATTTTCGCCGTATCGCCATCGCTATTGGTAACTACAGCCCGGGAAAAGCCGGGTACACCCGCTAGTGCAATATAAAGAATAAGCCATGCATTAAACAAAATCCACAATACGATATTTAAAATTCAGACACAACCAGATATATATTGTACCACACGTTTTATGGCATGTCTATTTTGCCAACCATAAATGGAAATCAAGCCCAATTAAGGCAAAGACTATATACGTCAAAAGGGGAAACAACTTATACATGTAAATGCACATCGAGCATTATTTTCATACACAATCAAAGATGAAATATTCCAATTTAAAATGTTGTTTCATGACGATGACATGTGTAATTTGAAAAAATCAAACTATTTTAATCTGTGCCATATGCAAAAACAATGCTGATATGTTACAGTGGGTTATTATTTGCTTACATATGGAGACATTTGATTCATATTTCAAGCTACACCACGTGTGAATGTGGAAACAAACTTGCAACAATAGAAGGTGTCATAATAGATAAAAGCACATGCTTAGCTGCATGGTACAGGTATGTGTTTTAAAATGTTGTCTATAGTTAGCAATCGGTTTGCATTCGTTAGACCCATGTTCGATTCCCGGGTCGGCCATCCTCGACTGTGGTTTTTCATGGTTTCCCACAATTCCTCCAAGCGAATGCTAAGATAGTTCCTACATTAAATCGGCCATGACCGTCCTCCTATCCAATCCCATCCTTCTCGTTAAAGTCCCAAATACGGGAAATATAACGTGATGTTGGGGTCCATCATGTCTGACTTAATTTGTATAATGATTCGCCCTGCCAAATGGTACTGTACTGACTGCAGGGTAAAGAATTGAGTTGAATCTCAGGTTTTGACTAGCATTTTAAACTTTAAACTTTACTTCGCAAACGGCTTGCGAAGTAAAGTTGCAACGTCGCTTTTTCCAAGATTCCCTAACATCGTTGCTTTTTATATTAAACAGACATGAGTGATAAATTACTCGGACATGTTTCTTAATTTATAGCAAAAAAAAAGAAATTTTAAATGCTGGCGGCGCTACGATTACTCGAATAGACCAGTTTGTGGTCTTATACATAATGCCAGTAAATATTAGTTGCTCTCTATACTTCTTCAAAAATGCGCAATATTGTACGAGTATACAGTATACCGAAGGCTCCAAATATACATCCGCGCATCAAATACACTTTGGTTTGTCCTATTTTCAGTTCAAACTTTTATACATGTATAATCAATATAAGTGACAAAAACCCAACTTCAGCACGTATAACACGCACCCAAGGCAAAAAAAATCAAGGAGACAAATAATACATGTACTGGAAATTAGTATTCTCTTACACGCTTCGTTAGTGACAATCTTCCTAGCCACAGGGAGTTTTGCTTCCGACACATCAAGAACAAGCATAGAAATCTGAATTAACACTGTTTCAGAAGATTGCATCAAGGTTGTTTCTGTTTATGTACCTCGATCCTTTAATATACAGTACATGAACATGTATGTATATCCTTTTTCTATCTGCAAGTGGGAGAATAAACTCCCTATGGATTTCAATCAATTTTAGCTCTGATTTGAAATACGTTCATGTTGATATAGTGAAACACGATGAATTAATAAATATTAAGTTTTGACGTGACTGGAATGGGCACACGCAGTAAAAAGGCTATACTACACTATACTCACATATTATGAATATGATTTGGAACAGAAGCCATTTAATCGAAACAGACTGCAGACGTGCAAAAAAAAAAGCAAGGAGATTCCAGACAAGTTTATTACGGATATCGATTTTGGAAATATATCCTTACGGTACTAATATTAAATATAAAATTAAATCAGGTTTTCTTTTGACCTTTTCAGGTCAATCGGGAAATTATTTTTTCAAGTTCGCAAAATTATTATATGCATATGTACGAGTCGAGTAAGACCGGTTAAATAATTCAAAAATTGAATTGATAAATCAATGCAATTGGTTATCAGTCATATTTATACTTGCAGCTAACATGATGATGTGGCAGCTTATTCGCTTTGGGGCATGATGTTCAATTAATAACATCGGATGGATTTCCAGATTAAATGCAGTTTTATTTTCCCGGAAATACAAAGTTATGATGGTCGAAGCACAATATGAAATTTGATTTTGATAACGCCATTCAAGTACTGCTTTTGTAAATCGATAGAACTGGTACACTGTATAGGTGATATGCAGCTGTACCGAGCAGGTAGCCTACTTTTCTATCATTGCCAAGTTTACAAGACAGCTCCATTATGTTGCAAGTTATGAATACACTAAACCGCACATACTGTCCGCATTGGGATGTTATATTCTTAAATTAAAATGCTAGAATGAGACAAAATTCAATGAAACAAAATATCCAGATTTTTCTTCACAAACCTGCCCATTATTATTGTTTAAACCTGATGTGTAAAACAAAATTAATAACACATTGCATGATGAATACTGCCGTACATGTTGAATTTCCACATGGAAGAAACGAACGCAATAAACTGTGTGCATATAAAAATGAATATCCAAATACAGGTATAGAGGAGAATGAAGATGAAACCAATTAATGAATAACCAAAACCTCGCATTAATTTTGTAACATTTTTTGAAACGCATCACATGTAGGCATACTCAGAGAAAAAAAGAAAACTAAACGTGATTTTATTTAATTTTTTTATTCGGCATTAAATGTAAATTATCCATAACCGTAATACATGTATAACCATAACAAGAGCATTACAATAATATACATGTAGCCACATCAAAAATTCCGATTTACAATGCGAATTCTTATTTTGAAATTTCTTTCCTGGCAAAATATTTTTTTAAAAGTCGAAGCTCAGATTGCGATTATTTTACGTCATTTTAGAACGTTTTAAATAAGTGTATTTTAAGTACCTTGGTTAATAAATACCAACGTCAACTTATAGTTTAACTTTATTTGCGTAGTTTCCCCACCCCCTCCCCCTCCGTGTCAAATGGTACTACGTATATGGCCAATACTGACTAGAGTAATAGACTACCGAATACTTCAGTATACAAAACATTTCCTTCCATTAAAGCCAAAATTGACTGCATATATAAATGCAGTATTTATCAGTGCCAATAGCAGTAGTACATTTCAACGTAACACAGTACATTAACGCGCAGCTCTCATGGTTAAACAAAAAAAATATGGCTACGTGCAGTACACTGTACGTCAAAAATGTTCAAATGTCAGAAGGTCACAAGAGAGTACAAAACTTTAACTAGTGCACCAACTACAGCCTGTGCATCCTTGCCATAGCCAACTGGAATATTTAATGTAACATATTTACGGGCACGGTCGCTGGAAACGTCCGCGAAAATACAGCCAAGCCAAAATCCATCAGTTTGTTTTTTGTGCAGTCACGAACAGTTTTAATTACGCTTATCATTAACATTTCCGCCATATGAAAGCCATTCGATCGTAGCGTGAATTAATCAGTCAGGAAATATCAGGATACTAAAAGGAATTTTCAGCCATCAATTTGCGGATCATAAACCCCATAATATGGCCTCCGTCCCATAATTATCAGTACATATATACATGTACTGCATTGGTGCAATATTGAAAATTGAAGACTGATGGATAATTCAACTCGAACGTGTTTCGCCGCATTATTGTGGTGGGGAACAAGCAACGACGGATGGATTAATTATGCCGTATAAGTTTTCTGATTCACGTTCAAGAAATATTTAACATCTTAAAGATGGCCAAATATGGCAAACGTCCTGATAGGGTCAAATTCATGCAAGAGTTAATAAGTATCTGTAATTCTTATGTGGGTTTTTTTACATCGTGTACTGCATAATAACACAATTTTCATCTAAATTTTCTTAATCGATCTCATCATCAGTGAATTACCACATGCATTTGGAAATAAACGGATCTTTGAATGCAGCTATATGACACATATACATGTACATATACAGTATGTGCATGGAAATTACATTTTCATTTCTAAGAAATTGCATGCATACACACATCTACCTTCTATATTGTATGCACGTACGATCTTGATTTGTTTTTTTGTTTTGTTTTTTTCAATCTAAACATGTACATATATACCGGAGCAGGATAATTCGATCCCGAACGAGATACGTGCAAGCTTGTTCATGAATAATGTCAGCGGGATAACCGAATATTAATATTCTCAAATATGTTTATTCAGCATCCTTTTAACATTATTATGCTGTATCTAATTTTCGTTTCAGCGTGTCATTTAAATTATTGAAAAACGCGTTGGCAGAGGGAAGATGCTCTTTTGCGAGTGCACCAGAGAAATATGTCATGCAATGGATTTGGAGAAGTCGAATTATGCTTGACAACCTACATAATATTCATTCATGAGGGTTTTCATTCCCAATTTTGCCGGGACAAGGTTATATTTTTATTGACAGATTCAACTACAGTAAATAAGCTCATTCTTATACGCATCTGCAAGGCCATTAATTGCTCGCGCTTGAACAATTTTGAAATTGATATCATCAATGCGACGTACGTTGTATATACAGCATCCATTTCAGATTTCTTTCAAAAAATATCCCTCGAAAAGGCCTTGATCCTCTTTTAACAACTGCCTTCATTATAACAAACTTCTCATACATGTTCAGTATACATGTATACACCGGATCTCGATCGCACTATTAATCAACGTCAATTCACAACAAATTGTCAGCAATGGACGTTATTTCTATTGGCATCGATTGAGAAGAACTAGAAATCGTAATGCGTTCTCTTAAGTATGCTTTGGATGCATACACGTATGCCGTATTACATTTTGAAATCGGAACGAACTGATTTGTAAAACTCCTAAGGCTGGGACACACCGAAACAAAGAGCAAACAAAAAACCACAAACGTAAGATAGTGCCCGCGTATGTAGGTTACTTCCTAATGTTTGCTCCGAAATTTCTAGAAAACAGCAAACATTGTGACGAAAAAAAAGTGTTTGCTGAAAACAACTTTTTTAGTCAAAATGTTTGCTGTTTGCTAAACATTTCGGGGCAAACACGAACACTGTTTTTGTTTGCTGCATGCTTCTGTCTGCACAGAATGCGTCAAATGACGCGTTTTGCGTCATTACGAACAACAAAATCTTCAGCTATGGGGCTCCGTATGTTTGTGGTTTGCTTCGGTGTGTCCCCGCCTTAAGACTGGAGAAAATGGTGTTGGACCACACATGCAGGGTTTCAAAATTTAGTATTAAAAACTACACTGTATTAATTGGTGTATTATATGCTAGTTGCCATATTGTATGGGAAATAATTTTAATACCAAATTGTGAAAGCCTGCATGCGTATAGTGCAACACCATTTTCTGCACACTAAAACATAAATGACGAACCGAGCAATGTGCAAAAATAAAAAAAAATAAAAGAAAAAAAAATTGAAAATAATCAAATCAGTGCATTATATACCACAACTGAATACTTTCTTATCAAATGTGTTGTGATTGCTGACACGTTAGCCACATGTTTGGTTTAATTAATTGCTCCAATCTGCAACTATTCCGTGTCACTCTGGTATATACTGTACATAGTGAAAAGTGACGTTTATATGCTTTTCTACGCAATCCAAAAACTACAATATTCAAATGAACAGAGAAACCTCGAGTCGAGTTTTACGGAATGTGCTGCTGTAAAACATTTCCAACTAAATGCATATTCCAAATGTGTTGAGAGAAATCGTGCTTCTCTTTTACAATTATAGGACCATGCTGCCGGCACCGTTTATGGTTTTAATTACCCTTATCATATATCCTACAGATCTTTATTGATTGGATCAAGATTAAGGATTCATCACGCGCTTAATATATTCAGGTACCTTATTATGTATTCAATATGTGCCAATATGTGTTGCCCTATTATTATACCGTTATTTAAATTTACAAGCTTATATAATGAGAAATGGCATATGTAAGCACATAACAGCGTGAATATCTTTATCACTTGTTTTTCATAATTTCGATGACTGATTTAATTTTCCAAATTATAGCCATAGCGCTGTAAAATATCAAATTTCAAGTTTGAGGCAAACCTATACATGTAACGCGTTTGAGTTTGTTATAAGCGTTTTATTCTACGTGCATAACAATTAAAGAGCTCATTTAACAGATGCATGGTCACTTGCTCCAATGTGATGTTTAATCACTTTGCACTTTGGAAGGGCAATCAATTTTCAAATTTCATGTTCGCAACAGCCTTTAAAAATCTTTTAACATATAACCATCAGCATTACATAAGTTTTGACTAACACATAATTAATCAGTGATTAGCCTACATTTATCAATCAGACGGCTGTAAGTCGAAAAGCGCTTTCATTGTTTATAAAATGCTGAAGACATGATGCATGGTGAAGTTGATAAGAATATTGACGAGTAATGGGTTTTCATGAAGTCCCATTACCAGTCTCATAGACTATGAGACCTGTGAGACATTTATGAGACTCATCATTATGGGACTTTTCTGTATGAGACACAGTTAAGACGTTTGAGACACTTGTGAGACCCATCATTGAAGGGAATTTTCTCTATGAGATAATTATGAGACCCATTAGTATACAGTAATGGGATTTTTCTATACGAGTCACAAATGAGACCGACGAGACCCATCCATGTACGAGACCCATTACACATTTGAGACAATTAAGTCTCACAGATTTAAAGTAAGAGTCTTTGAGAATTATGCCTTGAATATCATTCTACAGATTAATTAACGAAGCACGGGACAGTTTTACATACAGTATCGTTCGCAAACCCAACCACAAGCAGTGCATGCAGGAATATATCAAAGCTTTTTTCAGTGTATTCCCTAAATGGTATCCGTGATTCACTATATATAGGTTTTCAATATGGAAGGTTTGGCAAGTATCAAACCCGAATGTCGTGCCATAGTAGCTGCTTGTCATTTTCCAAAATCCACACTATAATCGTTAAACATACGAATCATAGTTTTATAATTTACTAAGCAAGTTCGCTAATCTAGAGTAATATATGGCACGGTGATATACAGTATAAATCAGTTTCCTGTTGTGCACATGTCAAGTAGGCTACAACAGCACAGTCGCGATTAATTTATTTTATCTTCTCATTACGGAATTACACTGGCCATGATTCTGGATAATAAAATTTTAATGATGAGCTTGCCAATGTAGAAACGTATAACTAACAGAACAACGACTAATTTTAGACAGCACTAAATTCGCCCAGTATTCTCAAAGGAGGTTTACTGCGTCCATAAACAATTCGGAGGCGTATAGAATCGGGCATTGCATCGTTACTTGGATCGTAAAGAATGAACTTAATCATCTACATACCGTATGTATTGTATATACTGTGAATGATAACGATATTCTGACCAGTATTCATCCTTGGCATAAAATTAAACCACTTAACTGAGAGCTCAAAACAATACAAAGGATTAGTCCATGGCAACACAGCTTTTAACTTCCGGTTTTGCAGAACCAAGGTAGCTATACCGAGGAGATGGCCCGCTATAAACAGCACAGAGGTAGAATGTGCGTGAGAAGCTATGCTGTCAGATGTACTGGCCATGCAAATATTCCTGCAAGGAAGCTGTTCTGCATCAGATTCACCGGGTTGCTTGCCGACATCCTTTGTAAAAAATCGGTTCTAGACACGCAGCTAGCACGTCCTCAACGATAAAATGAAATGACGGCAAATAAATAATTGAAACAATCTAATACAGTTCAAATAGGACGAACATACAGTATTTACGCTGAAAAAAAAGGTATATTCAGTAGCTGTTCTTGTCAATTATAGTTGACACGGATGCACGAGGGCGGCCTTAATAATTTATCGTCCTAGAAGGGTTAAAGCTGCTTCAGCTAAAATATCACCAAGGAGGCTTGGGAAAATGTACGTAACGCTATATCATATACTCTGGCTATATATACATGAACTGTATCGATACGAATCTTTTAAAGTGCGCCTAATCGGGCGAATCTTCCGCTACGTTACATCGTCCTTAATAATAATAATATATTTTTAGAACATTTTTGCCAGATAAAAGGCTTTAGCCCGTTATGAAGTACTAATTAGACAGCCAGAGTATGATATGCCAGCTCCCCCTAGACTCCTTCATGATTATGCGCGCCATGAATTCGAAGATTCGAGCATAAAATATCGGCTGGTTAACAGGCGTAAATCGAATCCTCGGAAAGCGAAACCCGCAGCACTTTATGCGCAAATGAGTAGGAAGGTCTTCATTAATTAAGCTATTTGAAAATTCCTCTTCAGCGCATCAATTATTCCGGTATACCCTCACATAAAGTACGCGCGTAACGTGATGAACCGTGAGTGGAATCGTTAAAAAATTGCACGCACCGAATGCGCATATACATGAACTGTAACAATGGCATATTTTAACGATGCGCGTAAAAATGATGCGGTTCAATTCATCAAAGCATGGAATGAAACATTAACGATGACTATACACCTTTCAACAATGGCTTATAGCCCTGCATGCGCGCAGCATTGTTGTTGTTTCCCGCGGGAACCATCATTACGTGTGGACATACGATGACAAAACCTCGGGTTTGTCGGGCCATCGTTATCCCATATACGTCTTGCTGGTATTACTGAATATGTATACTAAGAGTACATTGTGTAGTACTATGTACTCAGTGGCACAAAATTCTTGCATTTCTATGCTGTGTATATGTAGATAACTTTCGCAAGCAGACGACGCGTGCTGGCTCCGCCTATAGATCAGACATCTTGGGGTACTTCATAATTTTATTGCGGCAAAAATACGATTGCCTTCGCTATATATAAATTGCTCGTGCAGACGCATTCGTTCCATTTATCATTTGGCATTATTCCTTTATTTGATTATTTATTTAGAAATAAACGAGAAAATTCATACAATTTTTTAAGTGTAGCGGCACAACAGCATCAAAATATCTACTTTCGGATAAAAAATCTATTCATGCATGTAAGCACAGTACACGAACCTACGTGTAAGTGATGTATCTAATGGGGCATTGATTCTCAGATTCATGTACCCCACAACGTAAATCGAGCCACATATGCTACGCCCACGATCTGCTTGATGTCACGTGCAAGTTATCTATTGTAATCGTATACTACTTTGCCAGCCAAATGAGTTTACAAAAAAATCAAGGCGACATAGAGAACACAACGAAAAGCATACTTTGTAGGGGATTACATAGTGAGATTTATGCAAGTGACTCTATACCGCCAATTTAATTTATAGCATTAATTAATGTAAATTGTTGGGCTTGCATGCCTTACAGTACGTCATGGTGGTGGTGGTGATGGCGGCTTAAGGGCGCAGGGGGCAGCAAGGCCATAAAGCGCCCACGCGG
>JAQGBX010008471.1:0-10510 GCA_034698745.1 Megaphyllum sjaelandicum
ATTGAAACGAGTGCAGAAACGTACACTCAGTGTACACAAGTGCAGATTTTTTGGCCCAATCAAATTCGCCATTAGTTAACCTGTTAATTTTTGTTGTTTTTTGTTGACTGAGATTATCTGCGACTATTTTAGAATGATGTCAAGGCAAAACTATCTTTTCGGCATCAAACTAATGTTCGGTTTTGGGAAACAAACTGCAGGTTTTGTAACTGCACAAGTTACACCTTCTAATTACATAATTTTCGCATTTCTACGTATATCAGTAAAATTGCAGATTTTCTGCCGGAAAAATAAGAAATAAGTACAAAGTTATACCGGTATGGATTAAGAGTGGCCTTACATTTATTCCATATTTACTCTAATTTTTATAAAGTTTTCAACACAAGCAATACATGTAATTTATTTAATTATTTGATAGAAATATACATTTATATACCTAAAGGTTTAATACATACATAAACAGTATATGTAGGCCTATACATGTATTTTAGCGCAAGTACGAATTATAAATACTCATTATATTTGCTCAATTTATTTCACTCATTTCTCGTCTTCTGAAACATGATTTTTGCAACAGAATTGCAAGAATCATTTCATGGAATTGTATGTATTATTCATATATGCTCAATTTTTGGAAGTTGTGAAGGAAATCGGAGTTGAAAACAGCAAATACATGTACTGAATATCTCTTAAATTATTTTGTCTATTTGCCCAAATGTCCACTTTTACACTGTTCTCACGTTGCAAATTGTGTAAGTATTACGCAATTTTTATTTATTTGCTCGAGTGATTTCTCCAGGGTGAATTGTCATTCGGGGTTTCAGGTGTAATTTGTGATACACCCACACCCTAAATTTTATCCTTAGACCTACAAATAAAGTTAGGTGTCGTGAGGTATATCTTATACCTGCATTTGTGTCTTCATTTCCTTTCCCATTGAGACTGTATAATCTTGGATAGAGGTTACGGATGATCCACGAAGATCCTGCGAAAATGAATGGCCCAAATTCTTGCCAGGTTTACCTCCAAGTTTTGAAAAAACTTTTGATTTTATCATCGACTGTCGTTGTGCCAAATCCAAGTGCTTCACGATAACGGCGAAAATGCATTTTTAAATGTATTGGCTAACCTTCCTATAGCGAAATATACATGTACATGTATAAACCCAAATATATGTATACATTGCCTCAGAAGAAATTGTATTACCTTTTACAGATGGACAAGAGTTTGTTGTCGTTGATTTTACATATAATCTGATCTAGAGAATTATATAATAGTTCGTTTTCGCGAGCTGGAAAGACATTATTAAAAGATATAGAAATTCACTCCTGGTACATGTATAAATAATTAATACTCTATTTTTCGGTTTACGGGGTAAGCTCAATTTCCGGAACTGTTTGTGGGCGCGACTAAAAATGAAAATGAAGATATTTTAAAAAACAGATTTGCAAAATTTTCCACGTTTTCCGAGTAGAAATTTGCAAAATTTTTCACGTTTTCCGAGTAGAAATTCGCAAAATTGTCCGCGTTTTCCAAGTACAAATTTTCAAAATTGTTCACGTCTTCTTTGTACAAATTTTCAAAATGCTCTAGGTTTTTCTAGTACAAATGTTTCACATTTTCTGAGGACGAAATTGCAAAATTTTCCTTTTTTTCCGAGCACAAAATATTCCCATTTTAACAATTTTTCATGCGATGTTTTTATTTTTTTTTAAAAATTCTACGTTAATTTTCAAAATTGTCGTTAGTAAATTAAAAAAATATTTTCCAGTGTCAATTTTTCACGTTGTCATTGATCGGGGAAGTTTTTTTAAAACCTGGAAAAGTCAGGGAAGTTGAAAATGAAATTTCTGGGGGAACCCTGAGTCTGGTCTGCGAAGTTTATTAATTGCCAACCACTTGAAGATTGAAACAGATGACATACGATGAACGATATAGGCTTTGCCGTTTCATAATCAACAAATGTGTAGTAATGAGGACAACGGATTTCAAGGAATTGCTGGCAGGATTTATCGGAATTGAAAAGGATGACGACACCAAGTAGGCTAAACGTCATCCGTTGTTAACCTCCTCGCTATTCATTTGCCAATTTCTCCAGGATGACTTCAGTGCACGCCGCAGCAGGTTGGAAATTCAAAAAAACGAGTTCAATCTCACCTTCTAACCTCCTATGCCTTCGGGTGTCAATAATACTTTAGAAATTCTTCCTGTAAAATTTCCTGGGATGAGATTGCTTGTTATACGTCTATGTTTTAAAAAGTCTTCGCCGTTCTACATGTAAACTATAACCTATTCAACAGCAAACGGTGCACCAGTGAATATCATTTATCCTCGAAGGGTTACCTTTTGTTCACCAAAGTTTAGTGCTGTTTCCGAACTCAACAGGAAGGCGGATAACCCCTAAATTACAGTAGAATTGTAGAATCCTTTTATAGCGATCTTCAAGGGACATTATTAACGTTCAAATGCAAATGTACATAAAAATGTTAACAAACAGTTTAATTTGGTGAAAAATGGTCCGTAATTACCACAAAGTCGGTAAAGAGACTCCAGAGCGTGGGAAACATCTTCACATGGCATATTCACATGGGTTTTGGCATAGAACATACCAAAACCCACATCGCTAAATGCAGATTATGGCTGAAGACATAGTGGCGTCGGCGTCCAGCCCCTGTTTTCATGTCCTTTCCTCCTTGTTTCCAGCTTAAATTTTTTCCCGCTTTTGAACTCGAGATGAACACTGATATGAGCGTGATGTTCAAATTCCATTTTCTCGTACGTACCAATATAGCAGCGGAGTTGCCTTGCTAATGTGCTACGAACGCGCTCTCTCTAGCATCCTTTTCTTGCTTGGCCCCACTTTTGACCAATAAAACCCGTGTGCCACTCTGCATCTTACAGTCTGCTTCACGTTGTTTCGAATAAGAACACTGCGAACGTTCCAACAAACCTGTTAACGTTCAGCCTGACTCGGCTTAGCTGTCACCTCGGAAGCCCTCATTGAAAACGCATATGCCTCATAGGTAGCCCGCTGAGTGGCGCTAATGTTTTTCGTGTGCCAAGCGACTGACAACTGGTCCACTATGTCGTCAGCCTATCGTTATAACCAGCATCGCAATACCTGGAAAATTTTACATGTACTCCTATGGGAAACCAAACTTCCTTTGCTTTGTACATAGTAATATCTGACCTATCGTTCTATCCGGCATCGTTAAAAGTGGATTCTACTGTATACGTTCAAGCTGCGTTGTTCTAATCTGTTCTAATCTGAGTATCACTGGTAGACATAGTTATAACAGACGACGTCAAAGGAAAGTCAAAGTCAAAGTTAGTCTGAGTCAAGTTGGGTGGTTTCCAGTGGTATCCACTCACTGGAACAGGAAATCAGTAGAATTTCGATAAAAACGCCGTTTAAAAAAGAGCGGGAGTCCGGCGTGACGTCAGAATACGTGACGTTCAAAGATAGTGAAACGGAAGAAGATTCATGACTTTTTCAAACTTGCCCAACAAAAGTGATATACATGAACATGTAATGTGATAAAATACTTAAAAAACTTAATTGACTTGTTTCCTATTTTTTTTTAATCGGTTTTCTATTGTTTTAATTGTCAAACTCGATTCTCTTAAATTTTCAATTTTATGAAACACTCCTGGCATCAATTAGGTCATAAAATCTAGTTTTTACTGTATGTTTTTTATAAATTTTTACATTAAAAATATTACCATTATACAGGTTGTTTTTGAACTCATAATACAAACTCAAACTGGTGTTAGAATGATTAGGTTAACATTTTTCACCAAAGAACCTAGGGTCCAAAGGTCACTATTAAAAAGTTATAAATGTTTTAATTTTGGAGGTGCCCCTTACGCATAGATTTCCTTACAGACATTGGTGCTATGCGGGCAGTCTTTCAAAAGGGGCACTTCCGTTTACTTCCATGTTAAAAATTTCCAAAATTAAAACATTCATAACTTTTTAATAGTGACCTTAGGACCCTAGGTTATTTTGTGAAGAATGTTTACCTCGGTCGACTTTAAGACCAGTTTGAGTTTGTACCACGAGTTCAAAAACACCCTGTATAGTGACCTACATGCAGAATAAAATAGCATTAATTTAATTTGAAGGAAGATGAATTATCTAATCAAAATGTTCTTAATAGTATTACCAATGTGCGCCATATTTATCCACAATCGATTTCTATCCTAAATATTACTGAGACAATGTACCATTAGTCCATACAGGAACAGTGATGTATTTAATAGCTGATGCTGGGATGTAACGTGACTAATCTGTTATCTGCTCACTTTTTAAGGTACATTGGCAATGTAAAAATTGCAGAAAAGACAACACACACTGGTCACTGCACACAATAGACAAGTGGTCATGGTCACTATACAGAGAATTTTTATAAAGGAAATGTACACTAGAAAAAACCATAAGCTAAAAAGTGGTCAACATAAACAGGTGTTCATCATTCATAGGTGGTCACTTTTCCAGGTTTTACTGTAACATCTAAAACTGATGACAGTTTACGCACAAGTAAACTTCTTCTCCCTTCTCCCCCCTCCCCGCCTTCCCTGTGTCAGGAAATTTTCTCAAAAAAATCTCGCCTTCGTTTTAACGATATTTGGTGAAAATGAGTTCGTGCGAATTATCGGTATTACGTATATGAATCGAGTTCGTCTTAACGAGGTTCGTCTTAACGAGTATGTGTAGGCTAATTGTTTACTCGCAACGTCCGATACCGTAAATATACCGTACACGTACATGTATGTAGTATTCAAATCTAGAAAATTGTTCGTTTCGCTCAAAGGCACCGTATAAAAATCACGAAATCGATCGTTAATTCGTTGTACGAATAATTTATTTTTAAGATTAAAATTTTGTTTATAAACCCGGGTATTTTTTTCTTCATCTTTTTTTACAGTGGCGCTTTATGTCTAAATGTCGGAATGACTCCGCAAACACGAGGATGAAGATATAAATTCAAAAATAAGGATTTCAAAACTTGCATGATTCTAGTAAGTTTGATCTACATGTATCAATTGTTTACTATTTTCTTGTTCGACAAGGCTATGTTGAAAAAAACTCCCACCTCGCTTTGGTTTGTTTTGAAAAATGTGAAACTAACGTTATTATACTAATTATTCATGGCCCTCCAACGTTATAATTTACACTAGGATCATATCAGCAGCTATTTCTGAGATATCTGCAAAAATCTCGGAATCTTTTAACTCTAGGTAACTAACCCTAGGTACACTTTCCTGCATGTTCCGACTGTCAAGCAAAAAAGCTGTTAGTAGTGTGCGCGGCTTACTCGCACAGGGTTTCGATGTTATTTGTAGCTCCAATCTCTGGGCTGAGATTCCCTAAGATCAAGGCGTGATAGCTTTTCTATGGGCCTCTTTAGACACTTTAGCCTGCCCTCAAACGCAAATCTCGTTGCACATGTCTTGACTCCAAATGATCGCAGTGTTGGTAGAAGTTCTCATTCTAGGCAGTTGCATGAGATACGTGCAAAAACAGACTCATACTTCTGGTCCTTCTTTGTGCGGGTTATTAGACAGTGGAATAACCTCTCCAAGAACAGCATGCACCTTCAGGATGTTTAGTTATTGGTTGGAAACATCTTGTTTACCATATCAGCAGTGTCAGCTTAGTAGGGTTTCTCCTGCAACTGGCAATATCCCCTACCACATGGCATTTACTTGCTGACTGTAGGGTACCAAATTGAATTGAATTGAAATTGAATAGAGCCTTGCTCTTTGGTATACCGATAAGGGCCTTAAAAAACATCAGCAAAAGCATTTGGGGAAACGTTTGATGGCTTGTATCTCCCGTCAGTTTTGTCCTAATTTCGTTCTCTCTGTTGTACTAGCCTTGTTGCTCCATCCTCTACAGGCCTCCAATTTACGAGTTTACTGTACAGTGCGTACATCAAAAGTTAGCATTCGAATCACCTTAACATTGTCAAGGTCATATGTTAGGAATATTATTTAGCCCTTACAGTTTAAGTTACAAGATCCTAATGCATTATTCATGTCTATACATCCATTTTTCATTTCTTTGTCATTATGCTCCGATTTTTTTATTGTTTTCTCTGATCTGTATACGGAGCTTAAATTATTTATAGAATCACTGAATACTGGTTTATACAAAAATGGCCTGCGGGTAATTTTCGTCTAGACGAAAAAGGACGAGTCATGTGACACCGGCATCCGTAGAAACGTCTTTTTATTTTTTAAATCTCATTTCCGAAAGAACGCACGCAGCCTCCTAGAATAACAATAGTCAAGACGACGCTACGTATCTTAGTTTTTAATCTCAATACCATTTGTAGTAGAATAAGTTTGTAATTATCTATTCCGTAATGTATGGTTAATTTTTCATTAATGCGAGTATCTTGTGGAGAACGTAACCCTAGATTTGATAATTATACAGGTCGGAAATGGAGAAAAGAGAGAGAGCGTACTAAACCGGAAAACGAAGCATCGAGTTATAGACGTACTCAAAACTGTAGATTAAGGCCAGCAGTTTTGCCTGCCTGTAAGTGGTTTGAACTATTTTGCTGACCTTTACATGCGTTGACATCTGTCAAAGAATCCAGTAATCCTATTGGCAAAACGGAAGTACAGTCAACTGCTGGCACCAAGAACATCTGCCAGGCAAAAACCGTCGGCACAACTCCTGGCCTTAATCTACAGATTTGAGTACCTCTAATAGAGACACCCAGCAGGGATGCGAGAGTTAGAGCATATGCGGCGACAGGCAGACTAGTGACTCCCTCTCTTGCCAGTTTTCTCTTCATTCCCATCTGGTATCATGGGCCTATAACCCTATGAAGGTCCCTTCTGGTTGTCTCCAGGACATCTAAGTCTTTCACAGTGCGGAGTGGCAACCATAACGTGCACGTCAATATCGATTGCATGATGCTTGCACACATCTGGCCAGTGACAGTGAGACCACACGCAGCATCACAGCGTTGCAACTCCCCCACTACGCACAGCACCACCGTTTGTACCGGCTACAACGGTATGACAGTGCGCCCTGATCCTCCGACGTCCTGCCGATACATCCATGGCTTCCTGCCCCCAATGCCCGTCAGAAGATAGCAACACCCAGACTGTGAGAGTGGGTGGTACACAGGGGGGGATTTTCCTCCCACTTTTATTGCAGTCTGGCGCGGACCTTAGCCGGGAGACAATGGAGGGTGTGCCACAAAAGTGCACGGTGTACCCACCGGGCTCTTGCTTTAACCCTTGGACATGATGATTCTGAACTTTTTTGGTTTTTTACTAACATGTTTTACAGTCTATATGTACAAATACAGTGTACTTGTTCATTATTTTAATTAAATTCAGGCATTTTTTGTATAGTGACCATTTCTGTACAGTGATTAACATTGCTTTTTTTGGTGGTCACTCTTAACAGGTTTTACTGTACTTAAATTTATCTTTTTATTTTTTTTTTCGAGAAAAGACATCAGAGTCTGCTCAATATGCGCTCTTGGTATAAACTCGTCAATAAGAGTACTGTCCACTGATTGCTTTGAAGTTTTCTAATCTTGAATCAGCGTCCGAAATGACCGCTAGACGAACCGAAGGTTATCCGATTTTTGAGTAAAATTTATAAGAAAAAGAAATGCAAGAAATCTATAAATTTGAGTATTTGGTCATTTTTTTTCTACAATGGCATTTCTTCAAAAAGCTATATCCCTTAAGCCGCTTGGGGTCTTTTTACCGTCTTTCAAGGTAATGACGAGCAATCCATGTTCTAGGATTACAGTAGAACCTCCGTAAGTTGACCACCCAAGAGCGGAAACAAAATGGTCAACATATAGAGGTCCAACTTCCATAAATTAACGTGCATGGTGGCCAACCAGTGTATGGAAATTTTGGTCAACATACAGAGGTGGTCAACATATGGAGTGGTCAACTTAGGAGGTTCTGCTGTACTTATTAGTGCAACGAATAAGAGTTTGATAGATGTAAATTCGAGATATTTACTAATATTCGAAACTTGTTTTGTTAACAGAAACGAGCGTGCGTGGAATGAATAATAAAAATCGCTTTAGGGGCCATTCAAAAAGGACGTCCTCAAGTAGAGGGGTTGTTGAGTCAGGGTAAACAGGGTAAACCCAATTATGAAATCTGGAAAACTTTCAAATTTTCCCAGTACAAATTTGCAGCATTTTCATTTTTCTCGAGGTCATCTTTACAAATTTTTACACTATTTTCGCGAGAACAAATTTGCAAAAAAAATTACGTTTTCCCGAGGACAAATTTGCAACATTTTTCATTTTTTTCGAGGTCATCTTTACAAATTTTTACACTTTTTCGCGAGGACAAATTTGCAAAATTTCCACGTTTTCCCCGAGGACAAATTGCAACATTTTTAACTTAACTGTTTTCGAGTTTCCACCGTTTCCATTTCCACGTTTTCCCGAGGACAAATTTGCAAAAATTTCCACGATTTCCCAAGGACAGATTTGTTTCTGAAGACAAATTTCCAAAATTTACAACAGATTCTGAGGAGCAATTTCCAAAATTTACAACAGATTCTGAGGAGAAATTTCCAAAATTCTCAACTATTTTACAGTACAAAAATCCCGCTCTTTGCATTCAACTTTGCAAAACTTTCAAATTTTCCCAGTACAAATTTGCAACATTTTCATTTTTCTTGAGGTCAACTCTTTACAAATTTTACACTTTTATGCGAGGACAAATTTGAAAAAATTTCCACGATTTCCCGAGGACAAATTTGCAACTTTTTCCACAGTTTGTGAGGAGCAATTTCCAAAATTTACAACAGATTCTGAGGAGAAATTACCAAAATTTACAACAGATTCTGAGGAGAAATTTCCAAAATTTACAACAGATTCTGAGGAGAAATTTCCAAAATATTTCAGCAGATTTTGAGGAGAAATTTCCAAAATTTACAACAGATTCTGAGGAGAAAGTTCCAAAATATTACAACAGATTCTGAGGAGAAATTTCCAAAATTTACAACAGATTCTGAGGAGAAATTTCCAAAAATTTACAACAGATTCTGAGGAGAAATTTCCAAAATATTACTACAGATTCTGAGGAGATATTTCCAAAGTTCTCAACTATTTTACAGTACAAAAATCCCGCTCTCTGCATACAAATTTGCAAAACTTTCAAAATATTCCGAATATAATTTTTTTAAATTTTGGACTTCCGAATGGGGGGGAGGGAGATGTCCTGATTGACCGGACACAATGCGGACATGGAGTAGGGGAGGGGAGAGAGGGAGTGCAATTTTGGTCAAATTTTGTGGACGTCCATTTTTGAAAGGCCCCTTACTTTTATAAACAGTATTAGGTATTCTTGGGAGTGCGTGCTGTTGCATTTTGAGATGCGCGTCCATGGCCATGTACTCGAATGGTTTCCATAAATAATGAACACATTTATCGAGTTTTCTCCTCGTTTCGAACAATTTAAAAATTGCGTTTGCACTTTTTACGAAGGTTCACCTTTTCTTTTCTAGACATCCAGAAACTTTTTTTCTAATTTCCTGAACTGTGCCATAGGGTGGCTCCCTATGGCCATGTTGTGATTCCTAACAACAACCTGACGTTCAACGCCTTAGTACAATGTACTAACTGCATAAAACTGTAGGAGCTTTCTCCTAAAAATGGGCTCGACCCCCCTACTATATGGCATTCTTTGAAACCATTGAATTGAATTGAATTGAAAAAACGTCCAATTAGGAAGTTGTAGGGCATGGCCTGATTAGTCAAAATGCATTGTATAGCGTAAAATAATAACTGTGTAAGAGGATATTTCACTTAAAAAATGTCAACATGCCCCTGAATGTTGCTCACTAGCAATGCTTACTTGTCATTGAAAGCAACGTGCAATACATATAAGCATTGCTGGTGAGCAACATTCAGGGGCATGTCGACATTTTCTAAGTGAAATATCCTCTTACACAGTTATTATCTTACGTTTTACAATGCATTTTGACTAGTTTGGCCATGCCCTACAACTTCCTAATTGGACGTTTTGTTGTATCATTAACTGTTTAAAAGTTTGAAATTAATTGACCTTAAAGATGACCCTCAATGGCACAGTTGACATCATCATTGGATAGAGCTAGGGCACATTACTATACACTCCCATTAGAAGAATGTTAAAATCCATCATTATTTTGAAGTAAAATCGATAAGATACAGACTTTTCTTCCACCTTGTATTATAGGGGTGTCAATGTGTATCCTTTGACCTCTAGTATAACCTTCGAGTTTCCCATCGCTCATTTTATCGGAAATCATTTATGAAATTCACGCGTGAATCAACTCTCACGCAGTTCTTGATGTATTTTACGAAATACAATATTTAAATCGTAATTATTGATGAGCATTTCCAACGAAGCTAATCAGGCCAATCTGCTAACGCATTCGTCTATATCAAGGGTCGGCAACCTTTTGAGACCGAAGAGCCAAAAGTTACAATTTACAAAATTTCCCAGTTTTTAAAGAGCCACT
>JAQGBX010008472.1:0-10509 GCA_034698745.1 Megaphyllum sjaelandicum
GCAAGTGTATTTTTAA
Source organism: Megaphyllum sjaelandicum (assembly GCA_034698745.1). Classification (NCBI taxonomy): domain Eukaryota; kingdom Metazoa; phylum Arthropoda; class Diplopoda; order Julida; family Julidae; genus Megaphyllum; species Megaphyllum sjaelandicum. The sequence goes on from JAQGBX010008472.1 coordinate 17, forward strand.
CATTTTCCATATAGTGCACCCGGGTGTACTATTTAAATTTAAATTTTTTGGTGGAAACACCCTTTTTCCGAATAATACACCCGGGTGTCTTATTCGGCACTGTACGGTAATAACTTGCTTTCCATGCATGAATACTGCATACCTATTGTACGGTGGTATTTCATACATTGGTCTGAATTGATTTAACCACAAAACACGGCGTGTCAAATGCGCCTTCATAAAAAAGAATTAAAACAGAATAACTCAGGGTTGCCACGTGCTTGTCTTTAATCGTTTAGTCCTAATTCCATTTTGGAAAAGACCTCACTGTAAATACTGTAAATGCCATTTTCACATTGTCCCCTTTTTTAACTGGATTTAGTTTTATGGATCCGATTATGTAACCTAATGCTAGCATATGCATAGTTGCATACCGCTCATGTTCCGCCCATATCCTGGAAGGGGAATTTTCCTATAAACCTATTTTACGAATTTTAATTCCAACTATTATGGGACCCCTTTGTGAAATAGTAAATTGTCTTCCTTCCTCCCTCTTTGCGATTTGTGCTGTTTTATGGCGACTTGCTTGGTTACCAACACTAATCTTTGGCACGCATGCAAAGTCATAATTTATGGGCATCCACGAAAACTGAATTATAGTGTAGGCGTTATAAAATGTTTGAAAATCCTGCTAAGGTGGCGTTTCCTTTGCTTGACATTTCAGAATTTAAAAGCCAACAATTGCTCTATGAATGGTTTCAATGACTTGTCTCATACGTTTGATATTAGTATCATTGACACTAGGTGGTGCTGCCAGTTAATCAAAATGCTGGAACCATGCACGGTCACTAGCCAGTGAGCACTGTTCCACTCTGCGCGAATCCGTTTCATGCCCAATTTGCACACGGAATCACTCAAAATTCCGAACATTTACAATCGCAATAAGCCGCCACAGGGATGTTCGATCAGTATAGCGGATGGGGATATACCGTAAAAATACATACTACCTGTATTTACACGGTGTAAGTCGCGGCAGAAAAGACGGAAAGCTAATGGCGCATTCGAATGGTCAATCTGGTGTGCACCAGTGTACACTACTGTCGCGCTTCTGCACTCGTTCTATTCGAATCAGGCTGGTGCATACCCAGTGGTGGTCGGTGCACTTCTCCCCGTATTCGAATCACTGAACTGAGTGTACACTGCTACACCGTCGAGAGAGCCGGTGTAGCGGTGCATTCAAAATGGCGGAATAATTTCGTCTGCTGTTTTTCAAATAAAGAACATTTCGTCTGCTGTTCTTCAATGAATGAAGGAAACTGGGCTTGACCACAGATCGCGAACCCCTTCAGTTTAATTCTGGGGTGTTGAGAAGTAATAACTGGAAAATTTTGGATCAATCAGGTTAGTGGATCAAAAGTTGTTGTGGGACACATTTTGAGCCATTCTTCCAGCCCTCCACATACAGCTCTTTTTATATACATGTATACAATGTATAGATGTTTACCCTAAGTAAAACTGTATCGCAGTTTAAAAAAACATGAAAACTAATTAAATATGAATTTGCCTTTGCTATGGATACTTCATATTTAGAAAAAAAACTGTTTTGTTTTTTTGCTCCACTTCATTATTATTAACTTTCGTGGCATTTTTTTGTTTTCTTTTGCTGCCTCGAGGTTTTCCTTAGTTAGGGTATGCGCCTCACCTTGCCGACATTGTACATTCTAAATAATGGGAAATATATTTTATGATTTATAAATGTAGCATGCATGGAGAAATAGATTTCTCAATCTGATGGCAATTACGCTAGACATAACATCTGGGCTACATAGTGAGTGGCAGGAAATAAGATTTTTTGAATCGAATTATATTGGGTCGAAATTCAATTACTGTTTGAGACAAGAAGATAAATAGATTCAATATTTTGATTTAATCAGGTTAAATCCGTCTCCCTGATGTGTATTTAATCAAGCGAACATTTGCCCCTGCTTTTGAACGCGTGTGTGATTTTTGAACGCAATGCCTGTAAATGCGTGCTTTCGTGTGTTTTTAATATTATCGATTGAAACGCTCTGCCCGCAATTTCTCACGGGTAATTATAATTGCCAATTTATAAGCCCAAACTAGATTTTCCTTATGAAAAATGCTCTGTTGCGGCGTATATCAACAATTAATTGGTGCACGCGTATAAGATCGAATATGATATCCTAAAACAATTATTTACACTGTGATTTAGGCTACAGATTCGGGATCTATATTAAAAGCGTGACTAGAATCCCTGCTGAAAAATGTTTGTTTAAACTGATTCCTCAACTGGATATATACTTGGTTCGAGTGGAGGACCTTATTTGCGTTCTTTAATTATCACTGCAGTATAATTAACCTTTATTTTCATTTCGATATAAATTTAATTGAAAGTTGAGCGCCTGCAAATTCCGTTTAAGTTCACTGACTATACATGTAAGTGAAACTGTTAATACAGTGTATACCGCAAACAACGTTATATAGCCAAAAAATCTTGGAAGCCTCAAGCCTTCTCTTAAAGTAAGCAATATAAAATACAAGAAGCAAAATAGAATTATAAATAAAAACAAAATAAAAATTTAAAAAAAAAACGCTTTTTTACGGAATTATAGTGTGCTCCGCCATCTTGGTTAATGTAACTTCTGGGAATTTTCCATCAAAAATGTAAAGAATATAGTAAAACCAATCACTTTATGCGAATTTATTCTGATAGTAGCTTACGAACTCGTTTCCAGTCTCCGTCCTATGATGTGGACGAATTCGTGGTGTAGGATTTCATCCAAACTTTGATAAATTTTTATTATTATTGTTAAAATTCATGTTTTGTCAGATTTCTGATAATACCAACTACGATTTAAGCAAAGACATTTTGACGTCCCTAGTTTTTCGTAAGGAGGTTCAACTGTAAAATAATTATAGCAAAGTCTATGGTGTCGTAAAATGGTCGTCTTTAACACGTTTACAAACACCATTTTTGGTAATGCTCGACGTATTCGATATATTTTATTTCAGACTTTCGTAACTGTTCCTTTATGTTATAACCAGACATTTCAATTCGATATCTTGCTAGTTTCCACGTGGACATTTTTGGCGCATAATAAATGTATGTTGCAGAAACGAGACTAATCGTTTTGTGGTAATCACATGCGTAGTAAAACACCTTTGGGAAATTGAAACGGAGTAATCTTGCATACAATTTCCATTTAGCAATTTCGGTGCATCAAATGGTGCCCTATTTATTTAAACCCTGCAATGAAATGTTCAACTCTGTTAAAGGAATAGCATGAATATGCAACGTTTGTGGAAATTGCCTTGTTTGCTTTAACCGACTCATGACGGAGATTTCAGTTGTATAACATCAATTTAAAATACTTTTATTTGCTAAAACGGTATTGGTTATATATTTACTCGTGTTCGTTAATTCCACAAACGAGGTCTTTAACTTCTCTGAAACCATATACCGCATACTCTTTTAATTTCCCGTTTTGTAAAAAAATTAAATATTTGAGATAGACAAATGACATGCTTAATATGCTGTAATATGCCTAACAGTAAAACTTGAAACCAACTTGCGCGTAAATCAGAATATCAATTTTTTGCTTCACGGCATACATTTGGAAAAGCAAACAAATAACACGCAAAAAACGTAAGACAAACATACGCGTTCGAAAACTCTAATTATTTTTCCAAACTATAAACTAGCTTGGAGTGCATCTAAACGTCTCTTCAAAATCCACGACTCAGTGAACGTCGTGGAATTAACATTTTAATTAATGTCAATGCGGTATAATTGGGCTTGCAAAGAGGATTTTATTCATGAGCGCGTAATTAACAGGAAATTAGAGAGAGAAAAAACACGTTTTTTACCCTTTCAATGAGTTTGACAAATATTTAAATTGATCGCATCATGCTGGATTCGAGATATTAAATTAGATAATTTTAAGGTTAAAAAGAATTTTATCTTTACTATTAAAGAGCAGTCGTTTAATTAATTTCTATGTAAGCTATAGGGATCGATGTTATTGTTGTTACAAAATTCTTTGGGAAACATCAATGCAAAATGATGTACTGTATACATGTACTTTTAAACGCCTTGGTTGGCAATAGGAAGCAGCAATGTAACCTGGTTGAATTCCAGAGTAAAGACAAATACAATATGGTTCGTTTGAAAGCAGCCTATTTTATGTTTTTGTTGAGCGTCTACATGCATGTATGAAATATTTACGCAATGGCGGACAAGTTGGTACTGTTTAGGAACATCGAGTTAAGTATAGATTTAAATAACATAACCAAAGATCGGTAAAAAGAAATAACACTGCCAATAATATTACTTGTATAATGTACATTACGTACTAAAAACATTGATTGTTTTTCATAAGTCAAAATCTTATACATTAAAACTGTAACAAACGACATAATAATTTCTACATGTATATGGGAATTTGTATGTTTTCTGGTCAGATGCTTTAGCGTGTCATTACATTAACATTAAATGCAAACATACGATCGTATGTTATATCGTGCATAAGATATTTTCAATCATCTAACTATACATTACGCCAGATTTTATCGATATAGAAGATAGCTTTCCAATTAGCATTCAAATAACATTTTATACGAGTTCACATTATGGATAATCTTGTGCACGTGTGCGTACGTATACAAAACTGCTACGTGACCAATGATCGATTTCTGAGATTATTATAGCGTCTTACGATGATGTACAATTGTACAGTAAGTATGGTACTATAATTAAGCATGGCTGATCATTATACCGACTGAATAAATAACATAATTAAGGTATGTCTTCTGATGTTAGTCACTACTTCATTCATCATTAATAAAGACCGCATTCCATGAAATCCATGTTATTATAAACCTTGAGCAAACATGTTGATAGATTATAATGATACATTTCTTACCTTCTTTATATTGTAAGACATTCTGGTGCTTTTCGTGCATGACCACGCAACGGAATAAATGTTCCTTGCTGAAATGCAAACAAAAACGCATATTAGTAAAATTAAGTTGTAATTGACAAAAATCCAACCACAATGAAGATCATGTAATGAAACGTCAGAAAATCTTCGCCATGCAAGTGCTAATTAGGCGAGGAAGCAGGGGTGAGCATTTAGCCCAAAAACAACGTCCTTGACATTTCGATTGATTGATGATTGTGGAATGATTGAGAGGTTGGCAGTCTGATGACAACGAGGGTTCCTTTGATTGATCAGGTTCACATTCTCGATAAATTGGTCAAGAATCACAAAAAAAGACACTTGAACACATTTACTTCTCATTTCGAGACCAAATAAGGGTCAGAAAACCAACATTCTGCGCGAATTTGATGAACTTAACGTCTTTCTAGTAAACTTGGGGGGTTGAATAAGCGGGTTTCAACAACTACTGTCAAAATAGAATCCAATTTTTAGCAGCATACTGTCACTTTCGTGCCACCGGAAACGAACCCATGCAAAATTCTAATCTCTTACTGTACAGTATTGATCCCCAAAATCGAAAGTTATCGTGCAGGACTGCTTTAAAGTTGCAACGTGCGCCGCTAGAGGGCGATGCTAGATAATACGAAGAAAAGAGCATTTCCACGCCACACTTTTCCTTTCCTGCATTTCCGCTATTGTCTGCATTGTCCAATAAAGAATTGTACGGAATATTGTACATTTGAAAGTCCTTTTATTCTGGCTTATTGATGATTTTGCAATTTAAATCATGGTAAGGACAATACGGAAAACTGGAGGTGAAAGCATTTGTCCACACGCTTAGTTGATTGTTGGAAAGTAATTGGCACAAACAAACGAGGAATTGTTGTCGTTAATCAAGACCATAACAAACAAATGGATGGCAATTGACAATATACGCTACTCTTCACTGTTGAAAAATGTCATGCTGGGCCTGGTAGCCATAAGAATAATGAATTGGACTAACGGTTTTTAAAAGTAAATCAATTCGATCTGACTATTTCAATTAGTTTCGTTCTATGTCGTGGTCCTCCCATTGATCATCTCTTGCCCGTTTATATACTGTATCATTCACAGGAATTTATACACTCCAAATTTATCCAACATGGAAAGTGTTGGGCCCCCGTCGGCCTCCGTCACGCCGATGACGGCTAACAGCTGGTCAGCTGGGACCCCGTGCGTCACACACCTGCCCCACAGCTATTTTTGTCACACCTATTGACATGATCGGACCGGTACATTTTGCCTACGTGGCACTTCTGTTTTGGGGATTTTCTCCGAGTTTTTTAAGCGGCCATCCCGCCTTTTAAACCAGCCAACGCTTGGACGATGTTTTGTGCAGTACAGGCATGTGCTAGGCAGCCATCCTACCTCAACTATCAGCTACCAAATGGATTACACGGTACTATGCGTTAAGTTACCTATTACCCGTGTTATCATACATACAAATCGTGTTAATTAAACCAGGCGTTATTTAACCCATCTATTACAATATTGGTTATCCAATCTATTGAGTCAATTTACGTACTGTAAAAACTGTGTTGATTAACCTATCAAGTCAAGTGGTAAGGTGCATCGCACCTCAGGTTGAGTGATGCCCCCTGGAAGTTTTGGGCCATCATGGCCTCCTGGATCCTTCTCAACTGACGATGTCCAGCGCTAGGGTATTTACGGCGACCAGTGTGCAGCATCTCAGGCATGTCCAGCCAACGCCTGGGAACTTGTAGGCCAAGACAGCCTACACCTTGCTGCTTCCCTTTTTCCCTTCCCCGGCCCTTTTAAAGGCCACAATTATTGAAAGAGACATACCAAGACCCGTTTAGTGCAAATAATTTTCAACTAGAAAAGATTCTGGGCATGGAACTGGCATGCCATGTTTCCATCACTGTCTGCAGTGAAGAAAGGTGCCTGCGTGCAGACCAACTGGTTAATCCTATATTAACCATCCAATACTGCACAGTGAGGCATGTAAAATTGAAATGAGGTAAAGTTTTAGGGGAATTTTGTCTACGTGTGAGTCCACCCTAACTTAGCTGCCTCCAGAATTGCAATTCCAACTCAATCGATTAAATCAACAAAGTCACTAACCTAATTGAAAAGCCAGGAATCCCTGCCTATTCTACACTTCCATTAACGACAACTGGATTATCGGAAAAGAAATTATACAAAATGGTCTCTTTAGAGATACTACATATACGTTTGGTAAGGGTAATTTGAACATCTCCTAAGCTTCTATTAAACTGTCAAGTTATCAGATGTTGTGAATTATCCACCCATAGAAATTTCTATGTTTACACTAAATTAACCTTGTTATTTGATCATAATTTGTCGAATCACAAAAATTTCCACGGTATGCGATAATTACATATACCTAAAAATGGCATTTTTGAACATTCGTTTCTGAATTTGTTTTGACGAAATGTTGCATTCTTGTTCAATTAGGTATTTGGGATGCGAAAACTCGCATAGTAACCATGTCTTCGATAATTTTTTTGCTCAGTGAATCAAATTTCAAGATTAAGTAAGGAACAACTGAAGTTTTGAACTAGTTTACAACAGCAGGCAAATTATCAATACAAGTTTGGACATGTAGTTAATATACAAGGTGTCGTTAATTTAAACTAAGTCCTGTTCTCAGCTAATGCTCACTAATGACTATACACTGTACTTTAGTTGCTGTGATAACTAAAATCATGCAAATAGTCGAGTTTTTGTTGTTTTGTGTTTATGTTGTTTTTTTGTGAGGTTTTTTGTTGCATTAGTTTTCATAACATTTTTTAATTAAATTTGCGGCTAGACAAGCGACAATATTTCAAAAGTAATGTAATGCAGACCAGAAATCATAGCAGTTAATTAACACGATGCCGCTATGTCGCAAGCAAGTATTTGTCATCTCGTATTCGTTTTTACGGTTTTTGAGCATGAAAACCATAGATCTTCAACCGCATAGCGTAGTGGCAATTAATAAATCTCCCCCATGGAAAGTAATTGCAAATAAAAAGTACCAATAAGCATCAACAATTAACTATGCAACGTACATGTAGTTCGTTGTCTGCATGTTTAATGAAGTCATGCTATAGGGTGGGAGCACAGTGTTACCAATTGTTGCCTTCTGGGTGGCGCTAGTGGTAGGTCTTGACAATCAGTGTCGCCTAGTGGTAAGGGTCTGTAATACCACTACGCAACACTTTCGAAATTAAGTGCTCAAGGACACTTTTAATTGCTAACATGCTCCCACCCATAGTCAGCAGTTTTGGAGAAGTAAGGAAATTGGAGGTATGCGTTTTGCAGAGACACGAACTTCAAGTTTGTACAAACCTTACAGTATCAGTATGGTAAAAAACAAACGCAAAATTCGTTGCTGCAGAAGAGTAAATGTAATTTACAGTAATTACAGTACATGTACAATTGTGGTTGGATTCCGAAAGTTTGGCTTATTTAGGAGAATAGTACTGTAGCTGATATTGATAGGTGCATGGCCCTTGACTAATTCATTAGCCAGGGGAAGCGTTCAAGGTCATCTTATGATCCACAAACGTTTACCAAAGTTGACGAATTTCGCTAATTATATATAGCGTTGAAATCGTGGTCAGTATGAGGGACAATTCGTTTATCTCGAAAAATATTGGAGATAGAAAGGTTGTTTATTCTTAAGGTTTTTTTTCCAAACGTGGATTGACGTACATGTTATTCCGGAAGCACTTAAGAAATGATCCAGCAGTGAGGTGTTTCGAGAATTCTTACGGTTTTATCGGAGGAAGTTTGATGATTCTAAGTTCTTGAACATAAAGATGACGGAAGACAGAGTTATTCCAAGCACTGATGTCCAAAAAGAGTACACTCGGAGCACCCGAGTGTACACTTGGGTACTCCCGGAGTGGCCCTGGAGTACACTCGGAGTACCCGAGTGCACACTCGGGTACTCTTTTTGGACAAGTGAAATTCGCCATAACGACGACCAAACGTACAATACTCTGTTCTCGTCTACAATAACAGTACTGTATGTACAGTACGTGCACTTTAATGTATATTTAACTTTATCAGCATGCAAATATGCTTCGGAAGAATGATTCCTATAATTATGCACTTCATGTATGTTTATAGTACAGCGAAACTTTTGGGAAATGATTCACTTCCAAAGACACCAAAAGTATTCTTTAATCTACTGTATAGAGGCTTCAAATAGTATTTGATTTGGCAAACTGACAATTGTCGATCGACACGATTGGATACCGCATACCTGTTAAATCAGGTTATAGGAGAGATCAAAATTTACCGCAAGTTTCAATACATCGTGCAAAGGAACATAATGCATAGTGCATGCAGACAGCCCTCGTCAGAAACCTGCTAGGAGAGTTTAATTGCAACGCCCTCATCCGTGTTAACGGCGATTTGCGACTGGGCGCATTTTTCAAATTGAGTTTTCAGAACGCAGAAACCGAGAATTAGACCAATAATTAACAACGTAACAATAGTATTGCCTATACACGCAAGCATACTGGCGCACGCGCGTGTGTGTGTGTGATATGCGTCCACGTAAAATAAACAATTCCGTTCATGCATCCAAATCCTGCTTGAAATAATAAATACCTGTCAAGAAATCCGGCATGTAAATGCTTGAAAATACGAAGAACGTGCATGGCTGCAGAAAAATGGACGTTGGCTTCGTCCTAGTCGAGAGATAGACAAGTCAGCCAAGTGGGACGAGCATTTTGATTCACGGAGATATGCCTTAGATAATGTTCTATCATTAAAAATGGGGTCCATTTGGAAGAAATAAGCCCGCTTGCATACGAGGGTCATGTTGCCACGCATTACAGACGCCAATTGTACCATGGATGATACAGTGTATAAATATACAGGATCCCGATTAACAACATCCTACACTCGTCGCGCATTTCATTAATGGCATCGACGTTTTAGACTCTGATATTATGGAACCAATCATATGCTATAGAAATAAAAATGTTTAAAAAAAATCCGAAAATCGATGGAAATTGACACTTCATCGCGAGATATGGAATAAATTATTATGCGGCGTTATCATGCATGATTGATGCGAACTCAGATTAATCGTGTGCTGTTTGCAAATAAAGGTATAGTACAGTGGAAATCTCATGATCCGCCAAGGCAGGATATCGTTAAAGGGTTGACTGGAATGATCTAAACGTTTCTTTCAGAAAAAACGATCTATTGAAATCTCAGAGAATTTGCTCATCAATTATACAGTATACGTGTACATGTAGTATATACATGTACATGGGTGGGGCGAAATGCGTGATTATACAAATCAGTAGAAAACGGGGTTTGCACGAATGGAATGTTAAGCTTGGAAAAACAATTTGAAATTAATGGACTTTTATGGGTTTTACATACATGTATTGCTTTCGCATCGAGCAAGGTGGCTTAGAGGTTGGCATCCTCGTCTTGCATTCGGTATACTCAGGTTCGATTCCTGGGTCGGCTATCTTCGATTGTGGTTTTCATGGTTTTCCACAATTTCTCCAGGCGAATGCT
>JAQGBX010008473.1:0-10509 GCA_034698745.1 Megaphyllum sjaelandicum
GCATTTTTAATACCATATAAAGATATTTTCATTAAAATATATTTTACAAAACATATAAAGAAATGTAAATTTAATGTATTTTTAAAAAAACATATTTTTGGAAATACATTGTAAATCTATTTTGCCTTTACAAAAATGTATTTTAAATGTATCACAAGGTAATTTTATTTCGATGTGGGATGAGAAAATTTTTCTTAGATTTTCTTTTCAAATTTCCTAGTTATGACTTTATCGAGTGTACGCTTGCATACTCTTAAAAAACTCTCATGATCCAGCTACCTTTACCTTTAATGAAAAACTCCAACATTCAGTATTTCCGACAAAGAAGCTTATTGGCTAATCTAAATACTGAAATATACTGCGCGTACAGTCGAGCATGAATTGTTGTAGGATAATTTAATATCGCTAGCATATATGCAGCATAATGCAACCTAATATGATGATTGGAGTGGGTAGAAAATGGCAGATGTATATTAAGATGATAAAAACCAATTTTGGCACCCCAGGATGAACGCAAGATGGAATCTTAATGGACCATCTGCCGCTAGAGGCTTCGTTCTGCTACAGGTTTTAAAAATTCAGCTTAAATAATAATAACTGTTAGGCTTGTGTGCCGAATTCCTGATAGGAAAGATCACCACCAATTCAAAAAGTTGAATTTGAATTATGAACGAGACGTTGACTTTTAACATTTTAAAAATACATAAAAACGTACAGTAAAACCAGGAAAAGTGGCCACCTTTTGTATGGTGACCACCTTTTTATGTTGTTGACCACTTTTTAGTGAATTGTTTCTTCTAGTGTACATTTCCTTCATAAAAATTCTCTGTATAGTGACCGATGACTACCTGTCTATTGTGTACAGTGACTATTGTGTGTTGTTTTCTTGCAATTTCTAAATTGGCAATGTACCTTCTAAAGTGACCAGATAACAGATGAGTCCCCATACACATTACCTTAACTTTAATGGTTCTCAAATAATTCAGCCAATCATGTTATTCGGATCGAAAAAATCACTGAAAATATGATCCTAAGAAGCAAAAAAACATTTAAAATAAGAAAAACTTGATAATTTTTTTTTCAAAAAAACCAAATGTGTAATAAGGCAATAAAGTATACTGTATGTAATACACATGGACATGATGATTGTGTACTTTTTTGGTTTTGTAGTTTTTACTACTTGTATTACAGTGTATTACTAGTAGTAAAAAATTATTAGTATATTGTTTTTCTAGAATACATTTTCTTTTTAAAAATTCTCCGTTTAGTGACCAGTGACCACTTGTCTATTGTGTTCAGTGACCATTGTGTGTTGTCTTTTTTGCAATTTTTACATTGACAATGTACCTTAAAAAGTGATCAGATAACGAATGAGTCACGTTACATCTTGCTTTAACCCTTGGACATGATGATTCTGTACTTTTTTAGTGTTGTGGTTTTTACTACGTGTATTACAGTCTACATGTATAAGTGCAGTGTACTTGTTCATTATTTTAATTTAATTCAGGCATTCTTTGTATAATAACCACTTGTGTACAGCGGCCAAGATAGCATTCTTTTTGTGGTCACTCTTAACAGGTTTTACTGTACGTGGCAAAACGTAGAAATTGTCGGGCAAGGGCATGTTATAAAAAGGATATTGACCTACATTTCAGAATGATTATTATTGTAATTATTATGTGATTATATTTTTGACACTAACTTTTTAAATTAATAAAAATTATGTATGATTATTTCTTACTATTTACTGAAAAGTCATATTTAAAACCCATAAATTACTAGTAATTCATGAAGTCATACAGTATATAGGACATGGCATGATATTATATGGCCATCTTACTTTAACCCTTGGACATGATGATTCTGTACTTTTTTTGGCTTTGTGGTATTTACTACGTGTATAACAGTCTGCATGTATAAGTGCAGTGTACATGTTCATTATTTAAATTCAGGCAGTCTTTGCATAGTGACCACCTGGGTACAGTGACCAACATAGCAATTTTTTTGGGTCACTTGTTTATAGATAATGGCACGTTTTTAGTCTAATATGTGAAATGACATATGTTTTAGTCACATCTTGAAAAAATTACACGTACACTATATGGAAATGAATTGAACATAACATATGTAATTTTTCCTTCTTGGATACAGTATTCGTAATTTTTAACTGCATGTAGTCCATGTCCATTCCCCTCAACCATGTTGATATCATTGAAATTGCCTTCGCCAGTTGATCTTATAGCTATTTTTGGTAAAATGCAAGTTCATCGCTCTCTCGATGTTCATTTAATCCGATGTTATTTTGCTTCAACTTCATCTCAGCGTGAAATTTTTATCGTAAAAATCACTACTACAAAACTGCGGCGCATTTTTGGTCTCTTTTAAATTGGCGACTTCGCTGATATGGAGTGAATTAAAGCACGACTTTGGCATTTTGCTCCATAGTTTTATATATATATCATAGCCTCTGAAATCAGCCATACCAAATTAATGATCCATGAAACGATTATCTTCTAGGCGCCAATATATTTAAACGTCCAGCAAACCGTGTTTCTGACTCCTATTTTTATACGCTTTTCGGTTTACTTCCTCGCTTATGTGCATATGGCGAGGGAGTGTTTTATAAAAGGCAAATTTTCCTGAATAAAATTTTACTGACTTTATAGATAAAAACGAAACAAACGTTTTAATGTACGACTGGCATCATGCACTCGTGGCCCTACGTGAATTTCAAGGTGACCTTTAAGCAAATATATTTCTTTGTTCTTCATGCTGTAACCGATAGCAAACAAAAAACAAAAAAATACAAATAAATTCGTAGAAAGGTTAATCGGAACGTAAAATTGCTCTATCTGCAAATACAATTGCATTCATCGTAGTAACCAACATCGAGTTGAGCATGTGTTTTTAATGTAAGTTTACGATTGGATGCATCTATCGTATTGTTTTAACAGTCGCGATTCATATATTATTCATTGCAAGCTAGGGTTTAGTTTAACGAAGATGTTGTTTTTCACATCCTGTTTGTCGAAACCGAGATGGATTTCCATGTTGAAATTCGTTTTAGTTTGATGAAATTAATGTTAAAATGCATTTGAAAATGTTTGATTCGATTACATTCACTTTGAATAAGTATTGACTTTTTCAAATGCTGAATGTTTGTTAAATGTATACTTATCTTTGAAAAACAATTGAATTGGTGAAATGCATGTGCAGTACATTTTAAAATGAATTTGGTTTAATGAAATGCGCTTTTAAATTCATTTTCAATCAATTATGCATTTATCAAACATTAATCATTGATCATTTTTAATGAATGCATAATTGAATACAATTTGAATTAATGTGATTCATTTTAAGTATATTTGAAAATGTGTTTTGAATTTTATTTGAAATGGAAAATTACAGTTTAATGCATTCTAAAATGCTTTTTAAATGAATTGAAATGAGTTTTTATAAAATCTAGTTTTAAAAGAATTTGAATATAAGAAATGTAAATCTTCAATTGTATTCTTGTTGAAAAATACGAGGTAAAATGCATTTTTAATTTTTTGCTAATTACAAATGAAATCTAAAAATGCAGTGTAATATGTTTTAATACACTACAATGCATTTTTATAAACTTATACAATGTATATTAAAATACTATGAAAATGTTTGTTGAAAAGAATTTTATTTGGTAAAAAACATTTTTAATGTTTTTGTTGAATCCAGTAGAAATATGCATTTTTAAATTTATGCAAAATGTGCATTTTCCACATGTACAAATTTACGCAATTCTCCACGTTTTCTGAGCATTAATTTGCAAAATTCTCCACGTTTTCTGACTACAAAATTGCTAAATTTTCCACGTTCTCAGAGTAGACAGAAATTAGTTTATTAGCAAAATTATCCACGTTCTCCGTGTACAAATTTTCACAGTTCTCTAGGTTTTTCAGAGTACAAATTTTCCATCCATGTTACTTAGAAACATTTTCTGAGGAATAAATTGCAAAATTTTCCACTTTTTCCGAGCCCACATTTTTAACATTTTCTGAATACAAATTTTTATGCAAGTTTTTTTTTAAAAAAAAATTATATGTTATTTTTTAAAATTGTCGTTAGTAAATTTAAAAAAAAAATATGTTCCAGTGTCAAATTTTAAAAATGTCAATTTTTCAAGTATTGTATTTAAAAACCTGGAAAAGTCAGGGAAGTTGAAATTGAAATGTCTGGGGGAACGCTGTTCAATGTTGAGTTTGGGAGAAGGAAACCGGCTTGAGTTCAAAGAAAAACAACATTTCCACGTTGAATTTGACTTCACTGTACAATGTGCAGCAATAAGTTGATGCAGACAGAGATGACCTACAATCGTGGCATCTTTGGCTCTTTCCTCGATGGGAGTTCTTCGTGTTTTTTCAGGAAATTATTTCGACATCTTAAGCCTCATAAATACAATTAGCAGTCAACAGTGGTGCTGAAACAGCACTTTCCAAGATTCGTTCGCACTAAACTCGGATGCATAAATCCACAAGAAATAATTTGATTTTGGGAATTTTGCTAAATTGAATCCATTTCAAAAGTGGGTCTCTGCATGCTGCTTTTTCAACAAAAAAAATATCCAGCGATGCACCTTA
This sequence comes from Megaphyllum sjaelandicum, assembly GCA_034698745.1. Classification (NCBI taxonomy): domain Eukaryota; kingdom Metazoa; phylum Arthropoda; class Diplopoda; order Julida; family Julidae; genus Megaphyllum; species Megaphyllum sjaelandicum. The sequence goes on from JAQGBX010008473.1 coordinate 4,617, forward strand.
ATATCTCTTCCGTTTGGAAATCGTGATTCTGTCCTTGGCCCATTTGAGCCTTTAGCTATATTGAGCATTAGGCCAGCTTGAATGGGACTCATCCATAAATGATGCAAGAATGAACATTTTGGAAATGTTGGATATCTGGGGCAACTTCGTTACAGAAGAGAAAATACACTAAAAGGTTTAAATGATATATTCTTTTTTTAAATTTCAATAATTTATTCGATTCAAAATGACAATTAAGGATATTGTAAATCAAGTTTTGATAGTTTAATATAAGGATTAATGTAATTGTTAACGCAATTATTTTTCATGTTGTCGATAAACTTCGAATTAAAAATGTAAATATTAATAAATAAAAATGTTTATAGAATATATTATAGCGTAACATTTTTAAATAGAAAGTACCAGCTGGTGATCCCGGTTTTACCCTTGCTTACGTAGCCTGTAGTGGAAGATTATTTTCCTTTATTTCGTTTTGTACGCGCTTTGCGTCATCACGTACAAAACAAAAAAGGAAATCTTCCGCTACCGGGCTCCGTAATAAAAACCAAAAACATGCAGAGCCCAGGTGAGGAAGATTATTCATTTTTTTCGTTTTGTATGCGTTTTGCGTCATCACGTATAAAACAAAAATGAATCTTCCGCTACAGGACTCCATGATAAAAACCAAAAATATACGGAGCCCATGTAGTGGAAGATTTTTTTTTCGTTTTGTACACGTTTTGCGTTATCACGTACAAAGCAAACAACAAAATCCTCCGCTACGTGTCTCCATGTGCAAACATACAAACATATAAATATACATCTCTTCTTTGTACATATATATATATATCTGACATTTCCTTAAATCTGAATTTTCAGGAATGTTCATCAAACTGTTTTTATAAAAATATATTCTTAGCTTCAAAATGCATTTTAAAAATCGTTTTGAAATTTATTGACGAAAATGAAATTAGTAGAATACATTTTGCAAACATTATAACGCATTTCAAAAATAAGATGTTATCGCAAAATGTATTCTACTAATTTCATTTTTTTAATAAATTTCAAAACGATTTTTAAAAAGCATTTTGAAGCTTTTATAAAAAGATTTTAATGAACATTTCTGAAAATTTAGGTTTAAGGAAATATTATAATTAGATGTATTTCGACGAATCAATTAATGCAGATAGCTCTGTGATGTTTTTAAGATATGATAAACAACATTTGTCAATCAATCAGATATACAGAGTGATCGAACGATTATGTAAATTTTAAAAAAATTAACGATTAAATATCGTTGCATTAACGGTTCATTAACAATATGTCAACGATTTGAACTAATGCATTCAAAAATTGTCATGACGGATTTTTTGAATGGTCCATTCATCCGAAGCTTAATTTCACGCTTAATTGAGGTAGAACAAAGTCTCTGTAATGCAAAACTCGCAATTATTGACGTAATTTTGATGCTTTTAATACCGCGAATGTCCAATCTATCGACTTTACTGGACGTCATAAAAAGAAGAGAAGTAAAATTGAAATGACATCGTTTATGGATGGCCCCATGACGAAAATTAATAGAGACGAGCCTGACACTTTGGCAATTTCTTTTCGTAAAAAAACATCCTTTCTTCAAAATTTATTGCCTGCATATAGATTTTTTTGCGTTATCTCTATACGTTTTTCTCGTAGAGTAGAAAAAAGAAATTCACTTTTTCAAATTAAAAAAGCTTCCAGTCAAACTGGGAGTATAAGAGTGAAGGTTTTGAAAAACGATAACATTTTCATGCAGAAAAAGTGTGTGGGGAATAATAAAATGCACCGAAGGGAAATTGGTGTACATTATGAACATTTCCATTGTTGCCATCCACGGGTCTAAGATGGCCTCTCACCATAATACCTGTACATGTACATTGCATGTATACTTAAAAATGAAAAGTAAGGATAGGCCTACTTATGAAAACAGTATGAACGAAATGGGCTATGTCAATGTTATGTCATTGTTATGAAAGATATATTAAAAAATGGCAGAACTGCCAGTAGCTATAATATACTGTATTTTAAAATAACTTTTCATACATGTATGCAGTATAATCTGGAAATGTGACCACCTTTAAATGACCACCTTTTAGTGTATTGTTTTTCTAGAATACATTTCCTTTATAAAAATTCTCTGTATAGTGACCAGTGACTACCTGTCTATTGTGTACAGTGACCAGTGTGTGTTGTCTTTTTGCAATTTTTACATTGCCAATGTACCTTAAAAAGTGACCAGATAACGGATGAGTCACATTGCATTTTGCATTAACCCTTGAACATGATGATTCTGTACTTTTTTGGTTTTGTGGTTTTTTTACTACATGTTTTAATTACTGTCTATGCATGTACAAGTGCAGTGTACGTGTTCATTATTTTAATTAAATTCAGGCATTCTTTGTATAATGACCACCTGTGCACAGTGGCCAACATTGCATTTTTTTTGGTGGTCACTCTTAACATTTTTTACTGTACTGTATTGTGATGGACACATTCACTACGATGCATTACAAATGTATTTATATACAGTAAATGTAATCAACATGGCATGAATGAAAAACATTCAAAAATAGCGTCAATAATTTTATAATATATTTCTAGAGATATTTTAAATATATTTGCCACGTCTTTAGAATTAACTCTAATGTTCTAATATATAGAAATTTTGTAACGCATATTGGTTTGGATATATTTTAAACTGCATATGCTTCGCTACAAATGCGATATCGCGGATATATTTTTTAAATATACTTTATCTACATGTACATGTATGCTGTATTTAATGCTATTTCAATTTCCATTGAATAAGAATCAAATTTTTCAGATATAATACACGAAGTTTGCAAAGCACCAGTACCTTATGAATTTCAATATGCAATCCCAAAAAAAATTAGGATAACCTTGTGTACACCCTGTACATTTAAAATTACATTTCCATGGTATTTTTTAATTGTTTTTTGGCATACATGTAAAAACATTTTTAGAAGTGTATTTTTTTGAAAATCTAACAAATTGTTTCAAGACGTACATGTACGTCAATACTTTAAAAAATTATACGATGTTATACTGTTATTAAAATAAAATACATCATGTTTGCAAAGTCTCTTGCAAATTTTGCATTTACAAATGAAAACGAATTGTTTTCTCGACTTGATGCACACCCTGTACATTTAAAATTAATTTCTTTTAAATATATAAACGCGAAGTAACTTCTCAGTAAATGATAAGTCACATATAAAAAGTCCAGTTTACTTGTTTTTACATGATCTTTTGGAAATGAGTAGCGTTTGACAATTGTGTCAATTTGTAATGGCACCAGAGCGAATTTAAGCCCTTTGGCCACCTTTAGAAATTGATTGATTAAATGGACCATCCCTACTCATTATTCACGAAGAATGCTCTTTACATTAATGCCCACATAATTCCCTATCTAACCTATAACCTGAAGCGCTCCGCGAGTTTTAGACGAAAATCCCTTTTATGGTTAATTTGATTGATTTTCAGCGCTGTAATTGCTATGGAGAGCATGCATGCGTGTCAGTATAATCGACGTGTATCAAATGAAAGCTAGCCAAAGTGTAATTTTATTTCACAGCTAGTGAATTTTATTTTTAATCTCATTTTTTTGTAAATGTTCCTCGTAGTTACCGATGGAAACCCATTAATTCCCGGAATTTGACTATTGCAAGTGCACAACTCGTAAAATGGCCAATCAATGCTATCTGTTGTGATTCGGTATTTTACTAAATTTTGCTATCCTGTTTTTCTCAAATTTTACATGCTTTTTTTTTGCAACATTTTGCAGTTTTTATTTATCTTTGAATTAGGTTTTTTCTCATTTTTGGAAGAAAACGCTGCCGGGTGGAAAAAATAGATATGGCCATATATAAAAAAATTTAAATATGGCCAGACCAAAAATTGGCCAGAATACCTCAGATATGGCCAGATTTGGAGATATTGGCAATATTTATTCAGATTTGGAAATATGGCCAGAAATATTTCAGATTTGCAGATATGGCCAGAATACCTCAGATAGAGCCAGATTTGGAGATATGGCCATATGTAAAGGCATATCTTACCATGTTTAAATAAACTAAATATGGCTATTTTCAGATATGTCCATATTTGGAACCATGTATGCCATACCTAACCCATGTCTAGCCATATGTAATTTTTCCACTCGGGCTACTCTTAAGTTATGCTTCATAAGTAATCAAACAACCACAGAAATGCTGAGTTCCTTATCATTCTACATTAAAATATCTTAGACTGATTTCATAGTTGCGTTTAATTAATTTAAAGTCATAAAATTGCAAATAATTGGCGTCTTTATGCAATGCAGCATCACAGCGCTGTACATAGTGATTGCCATCTTTTGATGGTTATGTAATTTAGAAACAAACTGCAGAATTGCACGCAAAATTATGATTAAGAAAAATATTTGGTTACAAAAATTAGAATTTAATGCGATAGTTTATCTCCAAGAGTAAGAAAAGAATTTTATGCAAATGTGTACATCCAAAAATAAACAGAAAAAGTTTCCAGCAAATATTTTAATACAAAACTGATAGACAGAAATCGATGCAAAATTCCCCAAGGAGTTGTCCTCACCCAACATTATCTCAATTTGTTGACTTTGGCAAGTCATTGAAGTAACTGGGTTGTAAAGAATGCTTGTGGAAGTGTGTCAGTAGGAGGATGGATAGATCAAATCACCAACACCTTGACCCTTAGTTCAGATTGGTTTTTGGTCATAGACTAGTTCTTCTAGATAGATACAAGAATTGAAAGTGGGATGGAGTAAATGTCTAATACCCAGAAAAGATATAAAATACAGCCTTGCCAGTGCTGATAAAAATTATGGAAGTGTCACTTTAATTGAATTTTACTCCTCAATATTGCTAGTAAACGAACTCTTTACAGAAGTACCATACTCTAACTTGGTTCTCTTTCCTGTTTTGTCAGGTTAATGGGGTTTCAGATCATGAATCAAATTTTATCCTTTGTTTCCTCGTATTTTCTGGAGACATCAATAGATGTCATTTTGTGAAAACCAAAGTTTTTACGGTTCTTGAACATTTTTAGAATGATGTTTTCTGTTTGTTAGTACATTTTATTAAAGTGATTAGTTTCAAATTTCTTCTGAGAACGAAAATCACTTAACTTTTAATGTCTAACATCAAATCGAAACATCTTAAAACAATAAGAATTTCTTGAAGTTTTTCTAAGTTTCTAAGGCTAAATAAAAAATGACATCATGGCTTCAGAAAATTGCTGACTTTATAACAGGTACTCACATTGAAATGGAATTCATTTTAAAATTAATTTGAAATTTACGAAATAAACGACTTTTTTTTAATTCATGGAAGGAAATTCATTTTAGTTTTACGACATGTAAAAATGTAATTTCTTAAAATAAAATGCTTAAAAACGTTTGCTAATTGATAAATTTGTGTTGATGTTTTAATATGCATTTTATTATAACACTAAACAAAAAAAAGCTGTCTTAATTTAAAATTAATTTTCAAATTCATTTACATGTATTTTGCATATACATGTATTTAATGAAAGAATTATTTTGTGGGATTCGGTAAAAATAAGTGCTTGTTTTTAGAAATTTTTTCTTTTCATATGAACAGTAAATTCATATACAGTAAAACCTGTTAAAAGGTTTTGGTCACTGTGCACAGGTAGTCTCTATACAAAGAATGCCTGAATTAAATTAAATAATAAACATATCCACTGCACTTATACAATATACATGTAGACTGTAATACACGAAGTAAAAAACCACAAAATCAAAAAAGTACAGAATCATCATCTCCAAGGGTTAAAGCAAGATGTAACGTGACTCATCCGTTATCTGGTCACTTTTTAA
>JAQGBX010008474.1:0-10508 GCA_034698745.1 Megaphyllum sjaelandicum
AAAAAAAACATTTATAAAAAATTAAAATAAGAATAAAAATTATCTCAATAATTAATTACAAATTTGTAATTTATTTCTACCACTTGAAGGATGCCAGATTTTAATTTAAAAATCAATATTTTACAATTATTTTTAACGAAGTAATTAAAAAAATTCATAATTCAGGTTTTTTTATAAATTGATTAAAATTGTTAAAACAATATATAAATTAATTTAACATAAATTATTATAAATTAAATGTAACATTTTATATTTAAATTACGGTAATTTATTATGTATGAATAAAAATGCTACTGATAAGTTATTTAAGAATGTATTTTATAACATTCAATTATAAAAAATATAAGATACGAAAAAGTATAAATAATAAAAATAATGATTGCGAAACCTTATCCATTATGCTCATGAAGATTAATTTTTAAACAAATTGAAAAACTTACAATATCTAATCTTTTGCATTCATATTTTAAGATTTGTAACGGTTGTGATTTGTTTTTCAATATAAACATTTTTAGTAATGAACTTCAGACCTCTATTTATCAAGAACAATAAGAAGATAAAGAATTTACTATTTATTACGTTCGAGATTAAAAATGATTATAAATATTGAGATGAATAAACCTTAAATCACAATTCATAATAAACCAAAAAAATACTTATATTTTTCATTGAATTTTTGTATTTAAATTTTTTAGAAAAATTAAAAATTAAAAATTAGTCAAAGACTTTAGAAATAAAACATTTCAAAATTAACTTTTTTTACATGGTTCAAACATTTGTTGTTTTTTAGGAAAAGAAATTGAATTTTTAATAACAGATTTTATTGTACATTAATTTATACAACAGTTTTAGTTGCAGTTTAATTAGTTACGTCAACGAATTTTAATAAATTCTTTAAACATTCACTTTTGTAACATGCTAAATTTTGTTTTTGTAAATACAAATTTAGTTGCGTTTTGTAAACTTCTGAATTTCAGCAGTTTTTTTTCTAAAATTATTTTAAGCATTTTTAGACGATTTTTTGTTTATTCTGTAAGCATAAAATTCAAAGAGTTGCGTTTGTCTCATTGAAATTTCATAAACAACTCCTGAAATGAATATTATTTCCTTAAAAATTATTTTTTTTTATAAAAATAAATTGAGTATTTACAAAAAAAATTGTTTTTGGCTTTACTGTAGATTACCGATGTAAATAACTACTCAATTTAACCGGATTTTCAGAAAATGCAAATTTTTCATTTGAAAATTTTCCAATCATTAAATTTAAATTTAAAAAAATTCACTGAAATTTATAAATGCGCAGTCTAGGCACCAACACTTTCAACGTCAGTTTAAAATAAAATGGCATTTATTATTTAATTATAAATTTTACTAAAATAAATTTACTAATAATTTCAAATTCACAATTAGTTTTTTAACTGCCAAAAACTTAAACATTTACATGTACTTAGTCAGTATGTATAAATACTTTAAAAAATATTTTATACTTGACTTTTAGAAATTGCCCTTTTTTCAATTTATGCCCGTAACTAACTTTAAAAAATTTCTTATAAAATGCACTATTCTTAATCTTTTTAAAATATATTTTGTTTAGGGGAATTTATCATAAAGTACAAAATATTGTTTTATTCTCAAAACAAAAATTTAATATTTTAAAAATGTGTTTTTGTTTTTACTGTATATTATTTACCAGGATAAATAACTGTTAAATAACAGTTAAATTAATGCAAAATTTTAATTTAAATTTCGATTTTAAAAACATCACTGTAATTTATGAAAGAACACGTTCAACATCAGTTTGAAAAGATGACATTTTCAATTTAATTACAAATTTTGCTAAAATAAATTTACTAATAATTTCAAATTCACAATTACTTATTTAACTGCGAAAAATATATTTAAATCATAATTATAGTCAGTAAGTATGCATTATTTTTAATAAAAAAATATTTCTAAACCTGACTGTTAAAAATTGCCCCATTTCAATTTAAGCCTGAAACATAACTTTGAAAAATTCCCATAAAAATGTACCATTCTTAGTCGTTTTAAATTATTTTTGTTAAGGGGATTCAACCTGACTCATACTGTTATCATAAAACACAGAAGCCCGAGAGGGGTAATGTCTCCGATGATCCAAAATATATATATTTTACTTTATATGGTGATAGGTTACATTTATTTTCTATGATTCATCCTAAACTTTTGCTGGATATTTGTTTACATTTTGTGACTTCAAGTTTTATTGGGAAATTTGTTCGTAAGTTCCTTATGTTTCTCATACTTTTCCTGCGTCCTATAGGACATTTTTATTTATTTAATGTTGTTTTTTCCCGCCTCTATTTCCCATTCATTTAGTTTTTCTCGATAAGGAAGCAGATAAGTTTCTTCTTGTCAATCATATAATATTTCGCTACCCTTGAATTTCACTCAGTTTCAACGGACTTTTATCCAGTAAACATCGATCTAACCGAGTTAATGACGAATTTCTCCATCTCGTAAGGACATTTTTTCATAATTATTTTAGTTTTATTTATTAGAATAATTACTAAATTAACTCTCATATTTAATTAAGACCCCTATTAATCAGACTAAGTTTGTTTTTGTTGATTTTTTTGGCATTATTTTTGGCTTTTGATTGTCAAACTTGGTTTATTTTGGCGCTATTCAGTTGCACAATAATTCGGGTTTATCGGATGTTTTAATTGCACGCTAATTGAGGTTTAACATGTAAGTTTTAATTGCACTTTAAATGAGGATTAGCAACAGTTTTATTTGCACGATAATTGAGGATTGTAGCAACAGTTTTAGTTGTACATTAAATATAGTTTAACAGCAGTTATAGTTGCATTTTAATTGAGGATTAGCAACAGTTTTGATTGCGAATAAATTAAGGATTAGAAGCAGTTTTAATTGCGCATTAATTAAAGTTTAACAACAGTTTTAATTGTTTCATTACTTAAGTTTTAACAACAGTTTTAGTTGCACATTAAATGAAGTTTAACAACAGTTATAGTTGCATATTAATTGAGGATTATCAACAGTTTTAATTGCTCATTAATTAAGGATTAGAAACAGTTGTAATTGCGCATTAATTAAGGTTTAAAAACAGTTTTAGTTGCTCATTAATTAAGGATTAGAAACAGTTTTAATTACGCATTAATTAAAGTTTAAAAACAGTTTTAGTTGTACCAATAATTGAGTTTAAACAACAGTTTTAGTTGCACATTAATCGAAGTTTAACAACAGTTTTCGTTACCTGCGCATTAATTAAAGTTTAACAATAATTTTAATTTCACATTAACTGAGGATTATTAAAAGTTCGATTTGCGCATTAAGGTTTAACAGCAAAAGATGTTTAAGTATAGTTAAAAATTAACTTAAAGCTTAATTTATGGAATTTAGCAGCTATTTTAATTACAGATTTATTGAGGTTTAACAACTGTTTTAATTGAATATTTATTTGATGCTATAGTAACAGTTTTAATTTTATTAGGATTACTATTAGGCTTAATAAAGGCTTAATATTCATTGCACGGTAATTTAAGTTTAGCAACAGTTTTATTGACACATTGATTAAGGTTTAACAACAGTTAAATGGTTATTTCGAAGTTAGGTGAATTTTTTAATTTGACTGATTTTAAATGCTGTGTTATTTAATTTAGATGCAGTTTTAAGTGCACAATTATTAGGGTTCAGTAGCAGATTATTTTAGTTTTTAATCTAAGTATGTTTCAGTTCATCGTAAATTTTCTAAAATTATCAACATTTTTAATCGTACATTATTGAGGTGTAATCTGGGTTTAGTCGCGGCTAAACGCAGTTTTTTCAAAGTAATTTTCAGTTTTAATTGAACATTTATGGAGCTTTAGGGACAATTTTATGTTTTAGTAATGTTTTAATTCATTTTTTTAAATAAAATAAGATGCAATTAGTTTTGGTTTTGATGTAATTAATCGTTGTTTTAATAAAAATACTTTTGATTGTAAAAAAAATTAAGTACAAATAGGCAAAGTAAATAAATTTGTATTATTAGTTTAAATATTTGATAGGGCATTTAAGTTTTTTTTTGCAATACATTTTTTTTTGGAGTAAACAAGTAAGGAATAGAAGAACTTATTAATTTGGTAAAAAACAAGTATTTTAAACTAAAATTTGTAAAAGTTTTTCTTATTTTCTTATAAGACTAAGAATAACGTTGGATTTCACTCATTACTGAAAAATAAAAATAAAAAAACATGTTTGAATCGATCGTAAATGGTTTTTTTTTACTTTTTTAGTAAAATCAGCATTTTTTTGTAAAAAGTGTATTTTATAAATCATATTTCTAAAACGTGAATGTTCCAAGTGGGAATAGATCTTCATAATTTATGACGTAGTTTCGTGAAAATTCCACCATTATCGTCATGGTCGTGTCTAAGATGATAGCAAACTATAAAACTAGCTCGTTTTTTTTTCATAAAATTTATGACAATTTCTAGATTATTACGTGTGTTAAAAGATAGCCAAACCACGTGTTGATTCCCTAGTGAAATTATCAAGATGATACAAATACAAATCACAAAAAAATGTTCCCGATAGGAATTTGTATTATATCTCAACTCAATTTCTCCCCCCCCCCCCCCCTCCCACACACTCTAAACCAACTCAAACATTTTTTTAAATATTTTAAACCAATGATAAAATAAATTGCGAATTTGTGGTTAAAACGATCAGTAAATCAAGAAAAGTTTTTAAATTAATTTTCATAAGCGGAGGAAATTTGAACTTTCAATTTGAATAAATTATTTACATAATGATTTTTATATTGCAGATTATAAATACGTGTATATTTTTTAAGAACGTTATAAAATTTATTGAACGTTTAAAATTTTGCTCAAATTATTTGTTAATTTTCTTAACAACGACACATTTTAAAAATATATAGACTTATATAGAATTTTTCAATAGAAAAATGCAAGTTTTTTTCATTTGTTGAAAAAAAATTTGTAATTTTGTTTTAAATTTTACAATATTGATACCATTTCTAAATAAACAACTTTTTCCAAATATCTTTATGAAATTAATGAAGCAGTTTCCAAAAAAAGTTCCAGTTTTTCAATGTAGATAAAGTTTATAAAAAATTTTTTTTTAATTTTCCTCAAATTTTAATTTTCCTTAATATTTACAAAAACTGACATTAAAATTTCTATTAAATTTCTATTAAAATATAATTTTAATGGCAATTATGAATTTTTTTTCGTGAAAGTTATTCTTAAATTTATTAACAACCGATTCAATTTTTAAGAAGATAACATTCACTTGATTTAAAAAAATGTAGGGCTTAAAAATGTAGGGCCTAAAAACCTGGAAAAGTCAGGGCACTTGAAATTGTCTAAAAATAAAAGAGAAATTCAACGCAGTCACGGCGATCCAAAAGTAATTTTGGAGTACAAATTTGCAAAAAATTTCACATTTTCCGAGGACAAATTTGATAAATCTTCCACATTTTCCGTGTACAAATTTGAAAAATTTCTTGTTTTCCATGTACAAATTTTTCCACGTTTTCTGAGGACAAATTATCAACATTTTAAAACATTCTACGAATCTAAAATTATTACATTTTTAATAAAACGCTTATGCACAATTTTTTTTTTAATTTAAAAAAATATTCCATGTTAGTTTTCAAAAATATTTTCCAGTGCCGTCTATTTTAAAAAATAAGTCAAATTTTCACGCTGTCATTAGGCAGGAAAGTTTGTTTAAAACCTGGAAAAGTCAGGAATAGTCATTCCTAAGGATTGCATTTTTTGTATGCTACGAAAAGTGCATTTACATAAAGATAATACTTTTACTTATAAATTTACTATTAAATGTAACTGAGTAGTAGGCAACTCGTGTTAAGTTTAGTTGATTAATTGAAGGAGAACATCTCATTTAATTTAATCATTATTATTATTATTATTATTATTATTATTATTATTATTATTATTATTATAATCATTATTTAATTTAATCACCATGACTGAATCTGGCTACATTTCTGTGGTTAAAGGGATCAGGTTGATATGCATGTAAACACCAAATAATGATTAAACTTTGATGTTTGGGTGCTGCTTGAATGATTAATTTGCATTTGATTAGATTACTTGTTCAGGATAAATAATCTCAAGTACAAAACAATGCAAAAACTTTTGTTTTATACTTTGATTGACTACATGCAGTGCCGTATTAACCCATGGCAGGGCCCCAAGGCTTCAAGCTTCTTTGGGCCCCTTGATCCCCATCCACAATCGCCGCCCAGAAGTTCAAAAAATTCAGAAAATGTTGCAAATTTGTACTCAAAAACCGTGGAACATTTTGCAAATTTATACTAGAAAACGTGGAAGATGTAAATTTGAACAGGGAAACCTGAAGAATTTTCAAATTTCTCCTCGGAAACCGTAAAATCTTTTGCAAATATCTACACAGAAACGTAAATTATTTTACAATGCTGCAAAGTTGTACTCAAAAACACATGGAAAATTTTGCAAATTTGAAAAGGGAAAACCTTAAGAATTTTGCAAATTTGTTCTAAAAAATGTTGAAAACGTAGCAAATTTTCACTCAAAAACCTTGGAAGATTTTAAAAATTGATAGGAGCTAGAAAAACGTGAAAAATTTTGCAAATTTTAACAAGAAACCATGTAGAATTTTGCAAATTTTAACAAGTAACAATGGAGAATTTTGCAAATTTGTCCTCGGAAAACGTCAAATATTTTACAATGTTGCCAAGATGTACTTAAAAAACGTGGAAAATTTTGCAAATTTATGCTCCGAAACCGTAGAAAAGGTTGCACATTTGTACTTAAAAAACACGGAAACTTTTGCAAATATATGCTCGAAATACGTGGAAAATTTTGCAAATTTATGCTCCGAAACCGTAGAAAAGGTTGCACATTTGTACTTAAAAAACACGAAAAATTTTGCAAATATATGCTCGAAATACGTGGAAAATTTTAAAAATTTGAACAGGGGAAACCTGGAGAATTCTGCAAATTTATTCACAAAAAGTGTGAAGTGTTTTGCAAATTTGTAGTCGAAAAACGTGACCAATTATGACAATTTTTAAATGAGAATTTTAGAGAATGAATGAATGATCATGGGCCCCTTTTTTTTGGTGGGCCCCTAGGCTTATGGATAATACGGCCCTGACTACATGGACATTTGTTGAACAGGTTTAGGCATAAAATTTACTATTTTCAAAGAATTCACAATTGAATATTTTAATACCTACTTGACACCAGTGTTGGGCGTTAGTCGACTAAATTTTCAATCATGACTAGAATTGACTGACGACTAAAATAATCATTCTTAAATTAAAATAACTAATTTAGTCGTATTTTGTAGCATTAGTCACTGGATCAGAATAAAGTATTAGCCCAAACAAATTTTCAATCATGTCTAAAATTTTCTTGACAGTTTTGCACATTTTTTAACAATTTGTCAGATTTGTCGACACTATTGCTAAATTTAAACAACTTTGCGAATTTTTCTTTAATTTGGCCAATTATTTGAGAATTTTGGGAATTTTTCGACAATTTTTGAAAAAGTTACAAATTTTTCGGCAGTTTTGTTAATTTTCGACGATTGCCAAATTGTGGAGAAATTTCGCAAATTTTCGAAAAAGTTGCAAAATTGTGATAAAAAAATGGCACATTTTGAAATTTTCTTGAATGTTATTATCAAAATCGTCGCGAATTTTCAAACTCTTTTTGTAAAATTTGAAAAGCTTAAATAGCTACTAAGTTAGGCAGTTTGTCGTTGAATGAAACACGACTAATGACTAAATAAAATTAGTCTAATTAGTCTAGATTCCGACTAATCAATCCTCGATTAGAAGAGCCATGACTATAATGACTAACTTAATTAGTCGTTAACCGTTACTAATTACATTAAAAATGCTATTTACTTGTTGCATGTTTTGATCCCAAATCGCATAATGAAATTTCGATTTTTAATATAATTGTCAAAATAAATCCACAACAGCTTTATTAATTCGAATTTGTAGACTTGAATTGCATTTAAAAACAAAACCCAGAAGTTGACCAAAAGACTCATGTTGGACATGTCATCTAAGCAATTCATTGAAAAGTTCAAAGTTCAAACATTGATCCAAAAATTGGATCAATGAATGTCGTTGAGGACTCGTGACAGTACTACATGCTAGACAAGTTACATTATCTCCGCAACATGTACGGCTGTGAATGGGTCAAGACATCCTGTCATTGACCAGCCATCGGTCATTTCATATCAGTTAGGATGGACGTCTTATTCATTGGCCGTTTTTTTCTGGTTTCTGTCAGAATCTGCCTGATATTTTCGAAAAGTCTTCATTTCCTCTTGGTCGCCCTCATGGAGATTTCTTACAGCCGACGTTTGCGGATGAGGGATTGGTTGTACAACTTGCTGGAGCAAGGTGACTCCAGAGGAATCAGTTGGGAGGATAGATCCAAACTCATCTTCAGGATTGAGTGGAAACACGGATCCAGACACGGATACTCTTGCGACAAGGATGCCATCGTCTTCAAGGAATGGGCAGAATACACGGGTGACATGTTATTTCAAGAATTTCTGAATTTTTCCCATTATTTTCTGATGTCCTGAAGGGTGTCTTGAATAAGTTTAGCAATATCATATTTCTAAACTATTCAAAACATCCTACACTCTTTAAGGACAGTGTACAATGTCCTTAGTCCAGAAGATGTCATATCAAAAATTTTTCCCATTATTTTTTAGTGTCTTGATGGATGTCTTGAAAAGTTTAGAAATGTATCCATATTTCTAGACTTTCCAGGATATCCTTCTTGGTCTCTCACTCTTCAAGGACAATGTCTAATATCCTTAGTCCGGAAGATTTTATATCAACAAAATTTGAATTTTCCCATTCTTTTCTGGTTTCTTGAAAAGTTAAAAAATATATCCATATTTCTAGACTTTTCAAGACATCTTTCTTGGTTTTTCACTCTTCAAGGACAATTTCCAATGTCCTTAGTCCATAAGATGTTATATCAAGAATTTCTGAACTTTTCCCATTATTTCCTGTTGTCTTGAAGGATGTCGTGGAAAGTTTAGAAATATATCCATAATTCTACACTTTTCAAGACATCCTTCTTGGTCTTTCACTCTTCAAGGACAATGTCCAATGTCTTTACTCCAGAAGATGTCATATCAAGAATTTCTGAACTTTTCCCAATTATTTTCTGATGTCTTGAACGATGTCTTGACAAGTTTAGAAATATATTCATATTTATAAACTCTTCAAGACATCCTTCTTGGTTTTTCACTCTTCGAGGACAATGTCCAATGTCTTTTGTCCAGACGATGTTATATCAAAATTATTTAAATTTTCCCATTATTTTTTGATTTCTTCTTGATATGTGACTCTTCAGACACTGAACAAAGTGCAGCAATACATTTTTTTCAAGAAATATGTTTTATTCATGTCTTCCAGAAATACGATATATTTCAAAAAATTTCAAGAAATGTTTGTACTTGTCCTTTTCTTATCAATTGTGTAGACTCTGGAAAATATGTTCAGGGCTCCTGTATATAATTACATGTATATAGTTATCTCAATTTTGAATAGATTTTATGGCTGTAAATTTTCAAGAAATTTGATATGAGCGAATAACAAATTTGATATCTGTAAATTACGAGAATATCGATATCTATAAATCACGAGAAATTCGATATCTCTAAATTACGAGAACTTCGATGAATACCCTGAAAATTGTTTTATCTCGTAAATACGACTGTTTTTCTAATATTATTTGCATTTTTTTAAATAATAATAAAATATTTTAAGAAGCTATTTTTTTTCCAAAAATATTACTCTAAGTTACAAACAAAAAATTAACTGAACAATTCAAATTTTTTAAAAAAATCTAAAATCTGATTTTTTTAAATTTTTGTAATATAATTCAATGACATTTTTGGAAATGTCAGGGAAATTCAACATAGTCATGTTGTCGCGATCCTGTTATGGTTATATCTCAAGGCTCATTTTTCGAATAGAAATTTGCAAAATTTTCAACGTTTTCTCGAGAGCAAGTTTGAAAATTTTTCCACGTTTTCCAAGTACAATTTTGCCACATTTCCCACGTTTTCCGCGTACAATTTTGCAACATTTCCCACGTTTTCCGAGTACAAATTTCGAAAATTTCCCACGTTTTCCGAGTACAAATTTGCAAACTTTCCCACGTTTTACGAGTATAAATTTGCCAAATTAATCGAGGACACAATTGCAAACTTTTCCACGTTTTCCGAGGATAAATATTGAACATTTTCCAAATACAAAATTTGCCAAATTTTCCACATATTTTCATGCCCATTTTTTTAAAAAAAATTTAAATTTACCAAATTGTCATTATAGTTTAAATTTGGCAAAAATATTTTCTTGTGTCGATTTTTGCAAAATACAGTAGAACCTCCTAAGTTGACCACTCCATATGTTGACCACCTCCGTATGTTGACCAAATTTTCATACACTG
>JAQGBX010008475.1:0-10508 GCA_034698745.1 Megaphyllum sjaelandicum
ATTCTGTTTTTAAAATTTCTTAAATTGGTTGTTGTAATGTAATGTATATTTTTCTTGTATCTCTCTTGCTCAACAGATTAAACTTGAAGAATGGCACATGGGTGCCGAAACTTCGTTTACCTAAAAACGTTGATGGTCGTGCTTTGCAATTCTTAAATTATTAATCAACCTGAAATTTAAATAGATTTGTTGAAAAATAATTCGACTTCATTTTTGTAATAAAAATAGTAAAATATAAAAATAATTAATTTCGCCAAAAAAAAAAACCGTGATGTTTTCGGACACGCCTAACAATACCTAAACTGTGACAGTTAATCTTGTTATTAATTCCCATCCTGTCTAATTTTCTCAAAGAATTGATGACATTTTTGCGAATTTTGAAAAATGATTGCACGCGTAAAATTTATTTAGGAAATATTTATGTTAATATTAGGAAATCTGTTTTTGATTAGTTTTTTAACTTTGTCCTATTCGAATTATTAGAAGTCCGAAGAAACATGCATGGTTTCTTCAAATATGAACAGCAGGTAACTTTAAAAAAGTTCAACAAATTTTACATGTACTTGCACTACAATGTTTTATCACACAAACTCTCGAAGTATGCAATCAAATATAGTTTACCAAAAAAAATCCGTTATTGAATATTGGTTATTGTTTCTTTTTAGACATTTTCTCAAACAGGCGCGGGTTCGACATGTACTGTACAATATCACATTGAGTATATGCTTGAGATCGCGCGAAAATTCGTTCTTTATAAACCAAACATTTTTATTATCTGAGTACGTCGAAGAAATTAACATTATTCGAAAATACACAAGAGCAGGGAGTGAAATTTAGTTTGAATTGATCGAATTCGTATAGAAGGAAATTCGCATATTGTTGTTTTATCTCAATAATTAAAGGCGGGGGCACAGGGAAAATTTATTTCCGAATTTCAGGAACGTTTGAAGTGCGACCGAATACTCATGATATAATAAAAACGATGACGATAAATTTTTCTTTTAGTGTCTTCGATGTTTTATAAAAATAAATCAATGTACTGTTCAAGTAAATTTAAAGTTATTAAAAATGGTAGAAAATCCGCTTGAGTTTTCGGACACATCAAAAATGTGATGACGTCCCACGCCTCCGTATGCGCATGCTCGTTGGTTATTGCTCATGCGCAGAACACAGTATGCGCAGAACTTGTGGCAAAAGTATGCAGCGCGATATCAATCTCAATGCTCATGGCCCGTTCGAAGGTCGTTACTCAGGAGCATAATATTTATTTCTTAGAAGATAGTGGATCATCGTTGATAAAAATGACAACCGGAGATGCGATAACTGAAAATGGGATGCCAGATAAAGGTGAGCGAGACAAGAGAAGCAAGTCGAATCACAGAAAGAGTTCCGGGAAAGCAAACTGTCCGAATGACGCCGAAATTCCAAGAGAAGTGCACCAGCCCCTTTCGAACGAGGTCAAAAAAGTTCAAGAGAAACAACTCCACCCTGCACCGAGTTTACCTCTGTCGGGCAAGGAAAAACAAAATGGGTGTAAAAACGGTGCCAAAAGCAAACCCCTTGCCCGCCTCGAAGGCTCGAACACTGCACACAGACCTCTGGAGAATGCTGACTTGGCGTGGTGGTTGACCTTTGGCGGATTAATCGTACTGTCCGTTGCTACTAGACTTTATAAAATTGAGGAGCCTGATCATGTTTGGTATGTATTAGGGTAGTTCTAGTGAATACGAAGGCTTGATTTCATGTAGTTTCTGGGACTTTTTTCCTAAATTGCAGATAGCCAGTTCACCCATGCACCACCTGTGAATGATGTTTCTACATATGTTCACAATATGTTCAGCAAACTTCACAGGTGGACCTCCGTTTGGTATAACATGAAGAGTGCATGGGTGAACTGGCTTCACTATTGGATTTCACGATGCATTTTCGTGATACCGAACTATACGTTTAAAAGTATTCGGGCGGATTCGTTGACCATTTAAAAATGTTGCTAGTATATAGATCCAAAATCTATATAAATATGCCTGTTTGCGGAAACCGTATTATGTTAATGTACCATTTAGATAAATCGGACTTTCCTAGCAGATGTCGAGTCGAACTGGGCGATCTGCCATGTTTTACTTTTTGGACTTCCACTGGTGTTTTTCAGGTGTTTGTCTACTTGTCAAGAGTAGGCCAAGTCTGCAGTATTTTAGTGGCCTGTATGTGCGGGGCTTATAAAGCACCCTTTTCAAGGTTCAAAAGGTTAGGCGTTGCAGGTCCCCACGAAGCAAGGTGCTGTCAGCCAAGTATCGAAGTTTGGTTAAAATCCTACTCCACCGTTGGAATTGTCCTGCAACCAACTTTTATCTGGGAATTTCCCATTATAAGAACCGGGATATGATAACGTATTTTTTCATATTGTCTTGATCATTTTATTTTAATGAAACGTAATGGATGCTTGGGAACTTGAAAAATTAGGTGTCCCACTATTGGGACAATTTAGATACGGCCACTTTTACTCTGTAATTGTTTTATTTCACTCAACTTTCACTCTTTTTATGTTGAGAAATTCTCATAAGAAGGATGTTACAATTCCATTATTCCTTATTTCATTTCATGAGCTATCCTAATTAGTTAATTTATTTGTTAAAGTTGGGATGAAACTCATTTTGGAAAATTTGGAAGCTGGTACATCAATCGAACTTTTTTCTTTGATGTTCATCCACCTTTGGGCAAGGTATGCCTCGTGCCTGAATTCTGTTTTCAATGTGGATTGCTTTTTAACATTTTGCATCCCTGCTTTCGAAGTGACACAACTCAAGGATCTTCAGTTTCTGGTATTCAGTAAAAGTGTTGTCTCAAAATGAAAAATGATGAGTTGTTTCACTTCAGAAGCAGGGGTGCCACAAAAAAATTTATGCAGATATGTTTTAATAGATGATGATTGGAATGTTTGGCTCTCTTACTGGATATGATGGGTCTTTTCCATTCTTAAAGCCAGGTGATAAATATGGAGAAGTCAGTTACATTGGCATGCGTGTGGTAATTATAATTTGATTCCCAAATTTGCAGATACAAACAATTTTAAAAATCTTTATATGAATTCGAATGCTCATTTCATGATTTCTTCTATTTTCTCATTTGTTCCGTGTAATTTTTTCTTTATGGACAGTTTAGGATGTTAACACGATTTTTTAAACATTGAAATGATGTTCAGAATTGTCGTTTTAACTTTGCAAATGCATCATTTTTCAAATTACATTTCTGCTTCATAAGTTACACAACTCAAAAATCTTTCAATTTCTGTTTTATGACAGTGTATGCTCTCTAAAAAAAGAATGCTGAGTTGTGTCACTTATGAAGCAAGGGTGCGATATGTACTGTGGTGATTTTTCACCCTTCATTTTTTTATTTGTTGAGTGTTATTTATTTTGAGATAAATAATCTTCTTTGGCAGTGTTGTGCTTTTCTGGGCATATGCCTAGTGCCATTTGCTTTCATCGCAGTGTGGGAACTGTCAAAATCACTTTTGGCATCAACTTCTGCAGCAGCTTTTATTTTATTAGGTAACTTATTCAAATTTTGGTTTCAGTAAAGCAAAAGCAATTGAGGCAAGGTCAAAGTACTGTTATGCAAATTAAGAAAAACTACACTGAAATCTATGGAAGAAAGAAAAGTTTTGAGGATATTTTCAAATTTGTGGCTCAATTTCATTTCATGGAAAAATTAAGCAAAGTATTTTGAAGTAATCAAAGTATGTATTAAGCTTAAATTTTACTTTAAGTAAGCCATATTTGGAGTTTAGCACCCATTCCAGCGTGAAATCTAAGCTTGGCTACGTCTTCTTCAAAGTCGTGACATAGGCATGAAAGAGGTCGTCGGTTGGTTTGTTTTTAGTTTTTTTTTAGTACACATTGTTTTGCACGGACTTCGAAAAGTTTGTTAAAAAAGTTTTTTCTCATCATCATGATTGCTGAGGGCATGTTTTCACACAAATGATTAAAAACCTGATCCTGAGTAAACAAGCTGTTTGTTTTCCCAAAGTTTGCTCTTTTTCATAAACCTGGCCTTAAATTTTACTATAATATTACAGGTGTATAAATGCATTGCAGATAATGTATATCTGCCTTAAATGCACATGTACTTTGGCTTTGAATTGTTGAAAATTGCAATAATTTTAGTGGACAAAATATTTAAAAATTTGATCCTTTCACAGATAATGGGATTCTTACTCTAAGTCGATACATTTTACTCGATCCAATACTCATGTTTTTCATCATGGGCACAATCATGACCCTATTCAAATTCCAGTCACTTAATCACAGGTGAGATCTTTGTGTAATATAAACATCAACCGTTGCATACGTTTTTATTATGCAGTTTTCAAATTTAAGTGCAAAATCAAGAATATGTAATATATTGTTTTTACAGTCCCTTTGGAATCTCATGGTGCATTTGGCTGACACTGACTGGTATATTTTTAGCATGTTCATTCAGGTGAGGCTTTTCACAGTGATGTCTTTTGTGTTATTATCAGACAAATATTTGATCATTTTGTTCCGTTGCTTTTATTCTTCATTATCCAAGTGTGAAGTTTGTGGGATTATTCATTGTTATTTATGTTGGCATATTTACATTATGGGATTTGTGGATCATTCTTGGAGATCTGTCGCATTCAATAGTAGGAAACCATATTTGTTACCAGAATGTTGACTACTGTTATACTTCACGAATCTAAATTTATTCCTTGTAATATTTTATTTTTAGGCTTATACGATTCGACATTTTCTGTGTCGCTTCATTTGCCTTGTTGTGCTTCCTGTTATTTTGTACATGATGTTTTTCTGTATTCATCTGCAAATACTGAACAAAACGTGAGTAGTAGGCTTCTTTTTTCGATCATTGAAGCTCTCTTGACTGAAGTTGGTCTCTTAAAGTATATTTCTTTTATATTACTGTATATTCCCATGATATTTTTTCAAGCATGGTGAATTTTCTCATCAATGTTAAAATATTGCCCCCCAAATACACCCTGCACATAAAACTATTCATCTAATTGAGGATACTTGATGCATAATCAACAAGGGATACACATATTGTCACTGCGAATGAAATTTCAGCATGAGCTACTATAAAATAGTACTACAATTACCCTATGAAACATGATTTCTAAAATAAAGTAATTTAGCAGCAAGTGTTCTTTTTAATGTTGAACAAAATACAAATTAATTTACACTTAAATTTAAACTTTTTCCCAATGATTCCACTGCCTCCATGCCTACCAATTTTTAAATAATGATTTGAAGTCTGGCATTTATTGTCTTACTTCACAGGGGCACTGGCGATGGGTTTTTCAGCTCTGCATTCCAGTCTCAACTCAAAGGCAACTCTCTGCACAATGCGAGCATGCCAAAGAGTAAAATTTTTGTTTTATTGGAATCTGAAAAGGTTTGGAACTTAGCTGAAATCTTGCAATGTTGTTAATGCATTATTTCTAGACATTGCTTATGGGGCACTTGTGACTTTGAAAAACCACCGCACTGGAGGGGGTTATTTGCATTCCCATTGGCATCTGTATCCAGAGGGCGTAGGCGCTAGGCAGCAACAGGTTTGTGTTGAGTGGAAGAAAGTTTTCTTCAGTGTTTATGCACTTTTTGTCTTTGGTACAATCCATGTTTAGAAAAGTAAATGTGACCATATAGAATGTCGTTAATTTTCTAGGTTACAACATACACTCATAAAGATGACAACAATAAATGGATGATCAAACCATTTGACACTGAGATAGGTAAAATTACAATAATTTTTAACAATTTGTTTTCACTTCTGAGGCCCAATATCTAAAGGAAGTGTATTTTTCACCCATGTTCGTTTTAGATTCTCCGGATGCGATAAAAAATGTACGAACTGTTAGGAATGGCGATACAATACGGCTGGAGCATGTTGCGTGAGTACACATTCTTATTGAGTAATGAATAATAAAGAAACTCGTACTGTATTGTATCTCATGAAGTTATAAATCCTAAAAATTAGCAGTTGTGTCAGTTACAAATGTGATCAATCAAGGCCTTTATTCATCTTATGATTTCAGAACAAGACGCAATTTGCATAGCCACAAAGAGCCAGCCCCAGTGTCTAAACGTCACTTTCAAGTCACTGGCTATGGTGAGGTAAGTCATCTTGATTATTGGGCAGGAAAGCCACAACAAAAAAAAGAGCATAGTACTTCTTTTTTATGGGCATTACGATTAGTGTTTATGGTTTTATTTTGTTTTTTCTTTATAGAATGGTGTTGGAGATGCGAATGACGTTTGGAGGGTGGAAATTGTTGATGGTAAGGAAGGCGATGTGTTGGAAACCATCACCAGCCAAGTTCGGTTTATTCACGTTTTAAGTGGCTGTGCCCTGCAGTCTTCCAACAAGCAATTACCAAAATGGTATGTTGACAACACAACGGTAATTGGTTTTCAATTATGGGGAACATCTGCTCATTTCAAATATGCATAAGAAAAACGTATTCTGTATACAATTCACGCATAGAGGCTATTGAACATAAATGTGGTAGCTATTTGAAAAGCCACTTTTGCAGAAAATTGTTTTGTAATATTTTCATAGTGAGCAGGAATTACAATATTCAACTGTGTAGGTTCCAATGTGTATGTAAAGAATACATGTGTCAGATAAACAAGGATTGTGCTGGCGGTTTTACATAAGAATTAAGTAGTGACTAAGTGTTCTGAAACTTTGATTTAATTTGCATCCTTATAGGGCTTATGAACAAATGGAAGTGACGTGCAGTCCTAATCTTCGTGACAAAAACAATGTTTGGAATATAGAAGACAATTACTTTCCAAAGTGTAAGACTTTTTTTCATCATTAATAAAATATAAAACACTTATAACTCACTCTGTTGCATATGTGTGAGGGACATTTTCCATGTCAGACATTTAAGCAGTGAATGTGCTTGTTGAATTGTTCATTATTCAATTTAAAAATATCAACGCTTTGAAGTTACTCTGATATTGCACAAAATATTTTTTCAAATATAATTCCAATGTTGAATTAAAGTATATAAGCCATTCATTTCTGTGCTCTTTCATCTTAGTGTCCAATGTTAGCGTTGCCGTTTATGCGCCGAGTTTCCTGCAGAAGTTTATTGAATCCCATGCTGTCATGCTTCAAGTGAGTCATCTTTCCCCATGAGTTTTATAATGCGATACATTATTTGGAAGTTTTCTCAGTATATCTATTTTAGGGCAATTCCGGGCTTAAACCTAAAGAAGGCGAAGTCAGCTCAAAGCCTTGGCAATGGCCTCTCAATTATCGGGTAATGCCACTAAATTTCGGTTTTTCTGCATCCTTGAATAGTGTGCATGCAACTTATGTGATATTTTTTTCATTTTTAAATGGTGAAACTGATAAATCTTCCCTGGATTTCTTAGGGACAGTTTTTTTCAGGGAATCCCTATCGGATTTATTTGCTAGGAAATCCTCTGATATGGTGGGGGAATCTAGTCTTTCTGTTGATCTTCTTGTGCCTCTCTGCTTATCATTTAATCATGCAGCAGAGGGGATATCAGCATTCAGCAGGTATGCAGGGTAAGTAACAAAGTGAAACATTATAATTATGAAGAAAGGGAGTGTGGAAAATGACCCTTACACAAACAGTATGTTGCACTTTGAGAATGACATATACTCTTTGGAAAAATTAAGTTTATTTTTTAATTTAAATATACAACCAGTTTTCAAAATTAGAAAATTATACAATAGCTGTGGACACTTGCAATTATGGTTGAATCTTGATTCTCTGGGGGAAGATTACGTTTGGTCGTCAAATACTTTTGTTTTTGACGACCAAAATATACATATATGTATATATATTGTATTTTGGAAGAAAATCTATATAAGATTATTGATAATCAATATTTCTTCAAGAAAACCTGAAACAATTTCTAGAAATGGAAAAACACTTGGAGAAACTGAAAAACACTTGTGTAGGTATATAGAAATGACAAATTAGGGTACAGAAAAGCTCCATTAATAATGTGTTATTGGAGATTTTCTTGATTAGGATGTAAACTTGAATAGTTTAGCATGTGATGTTCAAAGTTGCTCATATTTTGTTTCATTTTTTCGCAGAGCACTGGCAACAAATGGTTAGGTCCTGCAGCATATTATTTGTAGGTTGGCTTCTGCATTATTTTCCATTTTGGGTAATGGGACGGGTGTTGTACTTCCACCATTACTTTCCAGCATTGCTCTTCAATTCCCTTTTGTCAGGTAAGAAAGGATAATATATTTGCATATGATATGAGGACTGTGCAACAATATATCTTGACCCTTCATTTTCAGGCGTGATATTGGACTTTTTGGTAAAAGCCACCGTTTACTATTGCCCTGTATCCTTGTCGAAGGTAGCCCATCATTGGATTGTTGGTGGCTTGTTTTCAGTCATGGCTTACAGGTATGAATCAATTACAATTATCATTGCAAGCTGATTGTACACAGGGTGATCCATTAAAAACTGAAACATGGCACTTACGGCAGAGAAACTTGAAACTTTAAAGATTTGCCATGATAATGCAAAAAATCTGTGTTGACTTGTATACTCATGCAAAAGTTTTAAAGATCATGGAATTGATATCATTTCAAAATGTGTGACCACAGGATACTACTAGCAGTGTTCATCAATTTTTGTTCATATAAACTAAATCAACAAATACTTGAAAGGCATTAATGGCATTTTACTTTCATATTTGAAACGGATCACCCTGTGTTACAATAAAATAACAAGAATTTCAAACTGATATTATGTGGTTTCAATTTTAAATATTTAGCTTTTATTTATACTCTCCGTTGTCTTATGGCATGCACGGTCCCTTCTCACATGAGCCTAACAGCACATTGACTTCATTAAAATTGCTGGAATCTTGGGAATTTTGAAAGTGGATGCCATTGCTGAAACTTTAGACTACCAACACTGTGATGTACATCTCTGCAAATTTTAGAAACATCGATCAAAAGTTTTTTACAAATTGAGCATCTATTTTTATATAGACCATTTACTTTTGTAATCATGTCCATGACCAAGTTTTTTATAATAACTGGTATAATAATTATGAAAGTACGTTGAATCTGTTATAATAATGCGTAATTCGCCCTTGGTTGTTATTGTTTTTGAATTGTGAGAGTGCTTTCTCCAAAACTAATTTGGAAATAGCTTGTCTAATTGATGTTGAATTTTTGATTTTTTTTACTATTATGACACTTCTATTTGCAAAGAGCTTAAAAATATCAGATATTAATATTTACTTTTATAAAGGTTACGTGTTCTTTGGTGAATGATTTTTTAAAAAATAAATTAAGGCATTTGATTCAATTTTTTTCATCTTTTCATCAATGTACTGTATTTGTAGTTTTACAAAAGCTTGAAAACAGTTTAAACCGCATCAAGGAAAACATTTTTTTGTAAAATTGTTGATATACAGTGTAATTTATTTCATCTATTATTTGTAATTAAATGTGGAGAGGTTTCATGGTCACCGCTTTGTTTTAAATTTACATGATTCTTTAGCGCCATGTAGGACAGATATAAATTAATCTTCTTTATTTCGCCTTGTATCGGCCAAAAATGCTAAACATGAACTGATATTGAAAAAGTTTGAAAAGAATAATGTTGGCAACCCAACAACGCTAGAAAGCACCACGAAAATAAACAAAGATTTGTACCCTTGAGGACATGATAGTTTTTTTTTTTAATTATGAATATTACTGGTGTTGGATACTACACCGATACTATTGGGTTGGGAAAAACAAATAAAATTTTGGTATTGTAGCGAGTATGTTATGAATCGTTTTAGTTGTTTTGAAGAAACATTTAAAACCCGCTATATAGATCTGTGGGTTTTTTTGCAATTACAAATTGTGGATTTTGAAAATGGCGGGCTGATGGTGACAGTGCATTCAGAGTTTTGGGAAATATTTGTCGTAGTAGTATTGCGCATGCGCAGTCGTCTGCATGCTCCCTGGCTATATATTGACCGATTATGTCAGCGTTGGTATTATCGCATGAACCTTGTGCTAGGTTGCTTCATTAATCTACCTTTGAAGAAAATAATCAGACATGACTCCCGAAGTATCGGTTTGTATATCATTTTTCTTTCCTGCTTGGTAACTTTGAACAGAATGTAACTAGGAAGCCAACCATAAACCAAAATGGTTTTATGCATACATGCGGGGTTGCTATGGAGACCAATAATAAACAATTAACATTCAGATAGGGCCCGAATGTTTGATTTCCTATTCCGATGTAGCTGTAGCCTACATCGGATTACACATGCATGCGGTAATGTCCTTGAGTGAGCTAGCTAGCTATAGGTATCATAATCTGGTCGTGGCTACCCCACATCAGCCTTATTACTGCCAGAGCCTCTAGACTTTTGGGTTATTCACACCATGTCCTAAAAAAAGCCAGCCCCTCCTGCCGCCTGATGGCCTACAAGGTGCTGGTGCGCCCTATCCTTGAA
>JAQGBX010008476.1:0-10507 GCA_034698745.1 Megaphyllum sjaelandicum
TGGGAGAGCTATTTGAGAGTTGGGTCAACTCTGAGAAGTTGAAAGTACCATCCGAAAAACAGGAATTGAGATAAGAGGGAGCGACAACATCAATTAATCCTATATACCCAGTTCTTAACAGTTACAAAATACTTCAATTGAAAGATCCGCGTTGAAGATCATGAGCGATTATAAAGTACACAAATAATGGTTTTCAAAACCAGAGATTACTAAGATTTTTGCAATTTTATACGAAAATCACACTTTAGTGTTTGACAAAACAAGGTCGATTTCGTCCAGAGTCTGCCTACTCGAGCTATAACTATTCTTTTTTTTGCTTATTTGACAGTCGTGTGAGTATAGTCTATGAGGTTGCGGTAATCATGGGCAACTGTCAAAGGACACAGTTTTTTTTAAAATTAAACTATAAGACGCCTCGTTAAATAAGTAGTTAAACTAGTAGTAGTTATCTAAGTAGTCGTATACGCGTAGCTCAAGCATAAGGGCCATTCAAAAAAGACGGCCTCAAACTTTCCCCAAAAGTAGACTCCCTGCACCTACCCCCAGTCCGCATTGTGTCCTGTCAATCAGGACCCCACATTCGGACGTCCGAAACTGAAAAAAAAAATTATTTGGAAGATTGAGGTTGACGAATTTTTAAAGAAAGGTTGCGAATTTAGCCAATTTGTCCTTAGTCGAATCTGTTGGAAATTTTGAAAATTTCTCCTCGGAAACTATTGAATATCTTTCAAATCTGTACTCGATGACAGTTGAAAATGTTGAAGACTTATAATTGGGAAAACGTGGGAAATGTTGCAAATTTGTCCTCGAGAAAACGTGGTAAAATTTGTAAAAATGACCTCGGGAAAAGTTTACAATTTTGCGAGTCTATGCTCGAGAAAAATGAAAATTCTGCAAATTTGTACTGGAAACCCCGAGATTTAAAGTTCTTTGACTTTTCCAGATTTTCCGGGACTGGGGTAACCTGCTTACTGACTTTTGCAATTTATAACACATCACCTGTGTGATATCGCGCTCAATTTCCTTTATTGCTTTGAAACTGATTTTATTTAACATTTTTTTTATCAAAGTGAAGTCCGAGTTGGTCTTACCCCCTCCGTCCACATTGTGACCATGACTCAACATATGCCACCTTGCAATGTATACCTATATCTCCTACATAAGGACGTCCTTTTTGAATGGCCCCTTAGCTCAAGCTGTGTATACAGCGGTGAATTCACCGATTAATTTCCCTCAGCCATGAGCAGTGAACGGCATTCAGCCCAATGGTAACGAGCTTGATACGCGGTACCATCGCCCATAGGCCTGAAAAACGCACCAGAAACATCAGTCATTCAATTAGCCTTTTCAGGCCTAATTCGTCCTCATTAGGCCCACCGTAACAATGGCCCAGGGGGGCGTACGGCACCTCTTCAATTTAACAAATAATTTGGGAAATTTTTGTGGGGAATTTCGCCTCCAGATTCGACAAATTCGTGCACCGCCTAAACGCAGCATTTTGGGTGCATCACGTTTTCGCCGCATTGCCGTGCTGACTGCATACCTCAAAATTGGGTATAGGCTACCGGATCGTGAGCTCGATCAACTCACTGGTATATACAGTATATACCGTTAAATCTACAAGAACCTAAAAGTATACATGTATACCATAAAATCTACATAATCGAAACATAGTGAACGTGTTAATGAAATTGTTAAATATAACATGCAGATTTGGCATCGTGTTTAGATTTAATACATGGAAATATTTTGTTTTCACGGCTATAATGATCATTGTTCCACGA
This sequence comes from Megaphyllum sjaelandicum, assembly GCA_034698745.1. Taxonomy (NCBI): domain Eukaryota; kingdom Metazoa; phylum Arthropoda; class Diplopoda; order Julida; family Julidae; genus Megaphyllum; species Megaphyllum sjaelandicum. The sequence continues at coordinate 1,785 of JAQGBX010008476.1, forward strand.
CAATGACTTATTCCAAAATCCCAACGTCATCTACGATTTTAAGAACAATTAAGAGTAACTGCATGCATTTTCAGATTACAATTAAGTGGTGTCTATATAGATGTATACTTTTGATATCCGCTTTGACAATGGTTATACGAAAGTATTTCGATTTCAACCCATTCATGCACTGAATTCTTGGTAATTTGCCGTATCTAAGACATGTTAAAAAATTGAAATTTACACTTCGCTCAAATTCGATTTGCCACATTTTCTAATATTTTTTCTTCCCAACTGTTAATTGAAACTTACAGTTTCAAGTTTCCACAGTTTCAATACGTACAGTTCAATTGTACATGCATATGCAAATGAAGAAACATTTCCCAACAATACTATGAAGACAAAACCTAACCAATATCTACATGTATACGGTATACTATATAGGTGAAACTCGTTTCCTCGTGCAGTGTGTCCCTATCAAACGCCTGGTTAATCGTGACGGATTGCCTTCTGAATGCGAGTTGACAGCCGATGGGGTGCGCCACACCCGTGACAATATCAATCAAGTCAACAACAACTCATCAACAAATACGCGTGTAAACACAAACGGCAATGAAACCGCGATTGGCAAGCGATAAAAAATAATTGGCAATGATCGACGGTATTATTCAATAGATTTTTACAATCTTTCATCTCTGTAGTGGTATAGCTTCATTTTACTGATTCCAAATTATTGATTAGAATGTTTTAAATTCAAAAGTACATGTACTAAAAAATTCGGGATTTTTTGACTCAAGCATGTTAACAATATCATCGATGCCATAATTTTTTTTTCATCACCTATGCTTATTTTGTTTACTTATGGGAACCTAATTTGTTAGAATATTTATGAGGTTGACGCTGCATACCCGGAAACTATATAAACCGAGAAAAATTAGGATGACAATCATTAAACCCGCAACCATAAACACTATGCTAAAATGTTTAAATTGACCGCCCTCGCAAATTATCGTAAATTAACGTCCTCATTAGATTTTAAGCGCCATGTTAAAGATGTGAAGCACAGCGCCGTACAGCTATGGCCTTTCCCAAAGTAGTTCCAAGGCCGGCGCGCCATACCCGAAAATATATCAAAAATCAAAACTGCATCAAAAGTATTTGGCGGCGGTGTATATAATTAGCGAAAACGGTCATAAATCCGGCAAAAAACTCATGAATAATGCTCAAATCTGGCATTCGAGAGCCATCACTGGGTGGAGCCGGATAATTATATAAAAGGGTCCTCTTCTACATCCCTGGCCTAATATTAGAAGAGGGCAATTCTCAGAAATTCGGCCATTTTTTATCCCCCCTCCCTTGCTTCAACTTGCCCCACCTTGTGATTGCAGGGTCAGCGAGTTGATGGGCAAGATAGGCGAAACGAGCCACGCAAGGCCTATATGGGGAGGGATCCTATACCTGACGAGCCTAATTACGAATCCGGTGGAATGCGATCGAGACAGGGCGGGGGCGGAACATTTTTTTCTACAATTTTTTAAACGTTTAAAATATACAGGAGGGGGAGGGGGGAGGGAAGCGTCGTGGTTGACCCTGGCGTAGGTGGATTGGACATCGGAACATATTAATGTAATCTGGATGATCCATTGGATCGATTCCCATTCGGCACGGGACAACCGCGTGGTCAAGACTGTCCAGACGCCGTCGCAACCTTTGCGCTCACCAGGAACGATATTAGCATGGAGGTAGGTGCACCAGTCACGCCATCTAGGTTTCGAGACAGGCATGAAATGACGTCACGGAGCGTCAGTCTAAATGGTCGACGTTACCTCCGCAATGGTATATTTCGAAAGAATGGCCTATTTTATTTAATGATTTATTTAAATAATGAACTCGAAAAGTTTTTTTTTGAAATTTTTTTTTTTTGAAAATTTTGAAACAAAAATGGAACAAAAATCCGTTCCGCTTGCAGAGATGTTGTCTTAAAAAATTAGTTATGCATAAAATCAATTTCTCATTCCTAGAAAAAACTATTTCATTTCACGCTCTGTTTTGAATTATGTTTATAGATTTCCCGTTTAAACTGGATTTGATTATCAGATGCAATCAAAACGAATTATTGTATTTTGGTTTGAATAGCCCTACACATTTGTTAAAACGGAATATCTATAACGATTTTTTTTTGGCGTCAGTAACACCATCTATTGCAATAGTGAATATAGTGTCAAACAAGCTCTCGTAACGTCATTCTGGCAATGTTCAACCATGCACACTATATAAGCGCTGTATCCAGTAGCGGCGCTCTCCCACTCTTCGTGGGGGTAAAACTTCAATAAAAAAAAAAACAAAAAAACTCTATAATCACAGTTTAAATTTCTTTGATTACTATATACATGTATATACCAGAAGAGTAGAATGAATATACCGCCATTTTAAAAATACAATGTTTATCAATATATTATTTGACATTTTATGCGCAATATTTTTCCTGTTTTTATTGTTTTTCAATCATTTCGTAAACTTTATATATTTGATACGTGTATATACATGTATATTAAAAGTAAAGTATTCGATACTTTGATGTGAATCTCGCAAGCTGCTTGAGATGGTACGAGCTGAGCCTGATAAATCTAAATCTGAGCCTCATGGAATCTGCCTACGTTTTTAAATGAGTCACGTGATGGAAAAATGGCGCCAGAGAGTATACATTCGCCATTTCCGGAATATTGCGATGGAAGCTCTATATACGAAAGCGCTCAATTTCTGCAAACACGTGCGCGCCTTGGTCACGCCCACTGCTCGACAATCTTGCCATTACCACCTCAGCGATCGGATTATTCAAAGCAAAGACGCCATTTTGAAAACCGGGAAAAGGGCCTAAAATAGTGAAGGGGGAGGTCGTGAAAGAGTTCATAACAGGCAGTGAATCAAAAAAGGGGATTCGCACAACAAAAAATGGCAGAGGTGACAACAACAGAGAGCATGCAAATTGGGTGGAAAATTGGCTGGGTCCCACAATGCACCTTCGCGTCGAACGAGTTCGCACAATGGGGCCGAAACCAACAAAGGGCCCGAACAAGGGCGCCATTGACGCGATGGTGTCAGAGATTGCCAAGCTCGATGGCCGCGCAATGCGCATTTGGCAGACACGGCAGATGCTCACGTTACATCGACTCCCCCTGGCGGGGAAGGGAGACGGACAAAGGGACACGCAACGAGACCTTGTTTATAAACAGCCGAGATGGGGCCGTCGTCCGTTACCGCACAATGCGAATTTGCCAAAACCGACAAGATTGTTTGGCGTTCAAAGGCAGATGAGCACTGCATAACACTGCATGGTAATCCGAGTGCCGGAAGGTGTGGTAGATCAAAGATGAGCTGTTTACAGTGCAGGACAACACGGATTTTGGGACTTTTCGAAAAAATTTCCAAGAAAAATTCATCTTTCATTGGAGAGGCGCAATGTTTTGAAATGCTTTTGAAAAAATGTTCTGTATACAGGAGGTATATGTATTTCGTTATCATATATCCAAACACTGTCCTCATAACGTCTTTATTCAATGATTCTCCGCATCTTTCTTACTCTACTGTATATACGACTATCCGGGGATTTATCGAAAGACTGTCCACGTAACGCCTTCTTTATTTAACAGTAGACACTAAAAACTTCTTTGGACCGTCCACCCCGGGTATTTTATTAACAAATTCAACATTATGGCAAAATCAGTGGTTGCATATAGACCTCTTTTATCAATGTCGACATGTATTACTGTATATACTATCTGTATCTATAGCAGCACGTTATATTCTAGAAAATTCAATGATGGGCAACAACCTTCTGGAGACATGTTCATTATTTGACAAATAAATTCATTGACTGTCCGTGCATGAGTATACTTTCAACGATGTACATGGTCCATCTTCTTTCGACAAAGTGAAAGAAAGTCCTTCCATTTTGATTTGCAGGCGTATACACGAGTATATGCATGATATCGCGGATTGTTTCAGTAAAGTATATACAATTCGAAATTTTAGAAAAATCCCAAAATTAGTGTTGTCCATGCATACCGGTACATGGTTGTTTGATTTTCGACCCGACACACTTTCCTCAATAAAACATAAAAAAATATGCATGACCGTTCACAAGGAGGTTAAAAGAATTCTGGAAGATAAAAACATTTTAAGAAGCCATAACGACGTCATAACTGCAACTGCGAATTTCCACTGAGCGTTATTCTTATTCGATGGATGACAAATGTGTCGGTATGCAACATACAACATGACACGAGAAAGTGAAAATAATGAGAAAAGTTTAATGTGTGCACTTCCAAGCTTTTATGATATAAAGCAGCTTTATTTGACAATTTCCTATACACGACAAAAATCTTTTTCCAAGACCGTCAAGGACCCGAGGAGTCTTTAGACACCTTGTCATCGCCACCATCATCGTTATCGTCATTATCTTAAGACAAAATCCAATATGAAGTAGTCTGCGAGGCAATGCTCCAACCTTATTCCTCGACGGCAACTGCAGCGGCATATATCGTCTCCAGCACGACATTTGCATCTCCGTTGAACTAACAAGCGAGTTATCCGCAAGAGACAACCATGAAAAATCCTTCAATTCGCCTTAGGACCTCCTTAAGAAATCTCTCTCATCTCTTGCGCGCTGCAACAAATGCCGTAGACGTGGGACCACATTGTTAACTATGGAAGACTAATTGACTGAACAACGTTTACCCAGCTTGATGGCCGCCATAGGCAACCTCAAAGTCTTGCATCTTAGATGCGCGGATGCACCGAGATGCGATTGCGGAAAAACAAACAAATTCACCCCCACCCAACCCCATTCCTTCATCCCCAGCACAACGCCAGAAGAGTTGCCGAACACCTCTATATAGTTTCCAATATCTCATATTTCCAAAAGCGGTTTAAATGAAGAAGTTAGCAATCCTTTACCCATACTTATATATATATATATAAGCACACGCGCCTGCATCTTACGAGGATTCGGATGATGCAGGGAAGCAATAACTCATGGCAGAAACCCAGAGGAGCTTGTCGCGTAAACTGAAGGATTAAATTCTTCGTTTATTAAAGCCCTTCAGCAGATTACGACAGTAATGGACGATTGAGGCTTACTTCATTAAGATGGACGTTAAGGAAAATGCCTGGAATGCTTTTGGAAAGATGTTCCTTATATACATGCGTTATCTCAAACTTGCGCAGAATTTATTGAGAAAAATGCCATATACTTATCCGACATGTCGAAAACGTGTTATATGAGAGTAATTTTGATGTTTCCATGCATGAAATTGTGCAAAAAAGTGTGACAAATTCTCAACTTTACGCGCTTAAAATTGTTTTTGGCATGCACTGTTAACTTAAGTTGTGCCGTCGATTTTCGAATATATATAAGGCATGTTTGGTTTAATAGTTGATCCAAATCAAGGCATGTGCATCATTTGATGAATCAATGTTTAAAAGAAACATTTATAACGCATCGACTCTTGTTAAACAAAAAGCAACCAAGCAACAACGTACGAAATTTTGCTGCTATCTTATAGGAGCTAGGTTCAATGTGGTGCCAAATTGTTAGCGTTGATCGTTAATGCGGGTTAATGTATATACGAAACGACAAAGTGAAGCTATACCCTTTTTTTGGAAGAAATTTCAGAATTCCGAATGAAAAGAACAAATTTAGGCGGGGAAAATAAACATGTTACAAATGCCTCGACATTTTCAGAATATATACATTATTATTGTTTGTAAATTACAAGCAAAAGGAAGCTGCATGCACACTCTGATGCCCTGATATTAGAACGAAATTTCTTGAATTTCTATACATTTAGCAATTGTATCACGAATGCGTGATTCTTAAAAATTCAGCGCAAACACTGCATGACATTTTTGAAACAACATTCAGATGCATGTTCTTATTTTACAATTGCAGGCATGTATTGCATACAAAGTATGCATTCTAGCATGCTTCCATGGATTTGGCATGCCGAGTACAAAATGTTGCCAAAAAAAGGATATTTTTCGCGTTGTTGACTTTTCCACAGTTTTCATTTGCCCAATGGGACTTTTTCTAAGGAAAAAAAAACAACACACACCGCTTTTCGCTCATTGGCGAAAACCCACGTTTGGCGGAGATACGATGTCAGTTAACTCGGTTAATTTCTGGGCTATTTAGTTTTCAAATCCGAGCAAATATATGCTTCTCCTGCCGCTGTAACCCTTGGGCTACAGCCGATGTTCGTTCGTCGTGCAAAATGTCGTGCGGGGGCCCCAGCTGATTGGATGTAATCAAATTAGTCTGCATCTACCCCTTTCGTCAATCCCGCAAACCTAAGATCCTGGAGGAAAATCTGGCGAGGAATCCATGCGGAAATTCTAATCAGGGCACTGCACACACGCGCGCTTTGCTGAGCTTTAATCGAATCAGTGAATTGTCCTGGACACTAGAAAAATACCCAACCGGCGGGAGCCTAGAGCGCCGTTGCTACTACTGCAAGCAGCGCCATTGCTACATGTAGTTGGACGAAATTCCACCGCAAATGAAAACATGAAAATCTGACCGCGGAATAAAACGAACCGAATCACGTTTACCAGAGCCTAATACCTGAAATGCTACAATTTTAGGTATCCGTTAACTATACCAATCTTTCGAAGATTTCAGTCAAATAGAAAGTTCTTAAATGAAAAAAGCATTAAAAACGAAGATGCAATTTGCATTAACCTGTATACGTGTATATTTGAGATTTAAAAAAAATCAATAACAGCACAAAGATCATCTTTAGGGATTTTTAACATCGTTATAGGAAATCGAAATCATCTTGATGCAACATTTTAGAAACATGAGTCATGAGTCATACGAAAAGGACATTACACCTTGAAATCATAATTGATAATTTAAACGAAAACATCGTCCCTAAAATTTTAGCATTGCAACTATTAGGCCATAGATCACCTTATACAAGATGACAACTTGTTTCAAGTTGAAAAATTTGTTGAAATGGATACATCAGTTCGTCTTCTTCTTCCTATACTGATTTGCAGTGGTTTAAGCCAGTACTTAACCCCTAACTGTAATATGGAACACCGCCTTAATTTTAAGGTGGAACTATATTGCCAAAAATCGGGAATTTTTTTCACATGAAATGTATAATACTACAGTTTTAACTAATTTGGAAACAGCTTTCCTCCTCAAAGTGGAAATTATTCATTTGATTTTCGTAACACAGTTTTTCCGTCACAATTTCGTTACATTAAGAAAACAACAACATGAAAATAGTTCGATTTCAAAGGTTAAATATAATGCGGTACGAAATGGCGTTCCATATACCCGTAGATATAAGCTGAATGACTGAAACGTTTACTTTTTTGTGAAAATGAGAACGAGAAAACGTATAATGATTTTTTGTCTCTGCGAGTAAGGTAAAAGTTGTATAATAATTTATACTTTGTGGGGAAAAATTGGTTTTATCTTGTATTATATTTTTTTATCTTGCTCAGTAAAATGCAAATTTTAAACATTACAGCTAGGCAAAGTGATTAACACCAAAGTACCTCCGGTGTATAATCCTGATGGTTAACCTTCCATGTCGTCAAAGTTCTACCGATTTTTTCTATAGGGACTACTGTTTTTACAGCATATTACTTGTTATTAAATAAAAAACATTTTTTTCCACTTCTTGGCATGAAACAATCCTAACAAAGCAACAATTTCGCAATAATTTCACCAAAATTTTGAATTGATGTTCAAACTGTTCAACATATACGTTTACCATAGCAGGGTTATGCTTCTGGGAATTTTTAACATCACTATCCGTGAAAATGTCGTACTACCTGTATATACAAGACATCAATTTTAGAACTAGTATTCATCAAAACCATCTTCAAATTTAAAAACAGACGAAGGTTAGGCAGACGCCATATTGAAGCTCTCGTTTACCCGTGCACTATATAGCCTACTCAATCAGCTTCCCGTGCATTTTTCGAAAATCACCTCGTCTCGCCATCTGTAATTTTTTCTACGAATCGTAGTAGAATTCCAACTCGCAGAACCGACGTCACCGCCATGCACGCACCGAGAAATTGTCGGAATTTTAACGAGCCATTAGGCGTTTGTGTACGCGTTCGCGTCGCTTATCCGTTCACCTAGTGCTGCGGGGAGATTGGCCCACAGCTGACGGTATAATTGGAAATTCGTTGCTAAATACGTCGTGGGGGTGCCGTACACAAACATTTAAGGAAAAAAAAGGTGTATATAAACATGGAAATAATGCGAGCTTTTCTTCTTCGCGCTTTCTCCATACGGGTGTAATTTGTCCGCTGGCGTTGCATACGGAATGCGAACGAGAGAAAACGCGGGATATGACATCCGGCGAGGAAAGATTAATGTCTGTCGATAATAGGATCGTAATTGATAAAACCGATCGAAATATCGCTCGAAATACTCGGGGGCCAGGGGCGAACAGAATACTGGGACAAAAAGCTGCGTTTAAACGGCGCGTTGCAGCAATTGCGACTAGAAAATCAAAAGAAAAACACTAAATAAATCCAAAAAAACGGTCTATATAGAACGATTACGACGCTCCGACGTCGAACCGAAAGAACATGCTTCATGAGTTTCCCCGGACGATAGGACACCTTGGACATCGGGAATACAGTAAAAACTCGATTTTATGATCCTCTATCATATGAAAACTCTGTTTTATGAAAGAGGCTCCTGCCGACCACAC
>JAQGBX010008477.1:0-10507 GCA_034698745.1 Megaphyllum sjaelandicum
TTTTGCAATTTTTACATTGCCAATGTACCTTAAAAAGTGACCAGATAACGGATGAGTCACGTTACATCTTGCTTTAAACATTGGACATGATGATTCTGTACTTTTTTGGTTTTGTGGTTTTTTACTACGTGTATATGTGCAGTATATGTATATGTTTATGTTCATTATTTTAACTTAATTCAGGCATTCTTTGTATAGTGACATCCTGTGCACAGTGACCAACATATGTGGTCATTCCTAACAGATTTTACTGTAATGAACATGTACATTGCACTTATACACGTAGACAGTAATAAACCACAAAACCAAAAAGTACAGAATCATCATGTCCAAGGGTTAAATCAAGATGTAACGTGACTCATCTGTTATCTGGTCACTTTGTGAGATACATGTACATTGGCAATGTAAAAATTGCAAAAAAGACAACACGCTGGTCACTGTACACAATAGACAGATGGTCACTGGTCACTATTCAGAGAATTTTTCTGAAGGAAACGTGCACGGGAAAAAACGATACACTAAAAAGCGGTCAACATAAACAGATTGCCACTTTTCCAGGCTGAGGTTTTACTGTTTCAAAATCATCAGCATTATCATCAACCATAGCCGCAACACTCCGAAGCCAATGAAACTCCGGAAGCCACTCGTTTGCCCAACCCTACCCTTGCCGGGTTGGAAACCGGCAACAATGGCGAAATACTTCATCGTACGTGGTTGTGGAAGAACCTAACCTAAAAAAGGAGAACGGGACGGGAAACGAAGACATTCGCGGCCGATTTAATGTAGGAACTATACCAGCATTCGTCTACTGGGGGTTACAGGAAACCATGAAAAACCACAATCAGAATAACCGACCCTGGAATTCTACCAAATGCAAGACGACAATGTCACCACCCAGCCATTTTGCTTCGTTATATAGCCAAATATTCGAATGTAATAATTTTATCATCATCGATCGAGAGGAACATTTCGACCAAAAATGTAAATTTACTGTACGGTGGATGCAATTTGGCCTCGACGTCATTTCTAAGAGGAATAAAATTCCCAGAGAATTTCACGCTGCAGAGAGAGGGGCTTTACGGTCTGAACGACAGAAGAGGAAAATGTCAACGTAGTAAAACAATAAAAAGGTGATGCGCCGTCTGGTGGGAATTGTCGAGAGGGACTCAAAAAGATGCAGATTTAATCAGCCGGCATAAACGTTCCAGCGTCACTCGAAAGCGCTGGAAAAATGACGGAAAAAACGCAAATGTCACGCACGTCGGGCCATTCCGATGGTTTAAGTAAAACTCCACGGGCTTTTGCGGCGAAATTCGATTTGCCGAACAGAAATTTCAAAGTTTATCATTTTTATTGGAAATTACAGTGGAAGCTAAGGGAAGCGCGTCAATAATAATGACAGCGGCCATTTTTAACGGCATCCATCGACCGATTGTTGCACAAAACTCGGGTTACAGAGCTAGTGGCAACAAAATTTTCCTTTTTAATTTCCCTGACTAAAATCCAAAATTCCCTGACCAAAACTTACTCGTTAATGCATAACAATGTTTTTGTCATAATGAAAAATAAAATAACAATTACAATGAGAAGCTTGGCAAAACACTAGATTTTGTTACGAGTGTAGCTGAAGAGGATGGGGATGGAGCTGCTAGCAGACCGAGTGCATGGATAGCATTTGACTTTTATTTGAGAAAATTTCCCTAACCACTTATAATATTCCCTGGCATTTCCATGACTTCCCTGACCACTTATTTTCCCTGACTTTTCCCCGACTGCCCTTACCTGTGGCCACCCTGGGTTAGTCTTCAACATCATAACAGCTTTTCCGCTCCATTTTATTTCCAGTTACAGAAACTTTAAACAAATTTGATCTCAATCACCCAGATACTGATCCGCTTAGTTATTCGAAAAAACAAACATAACTTTCGAGATTTCCCATCTTCCTCTCGCGTCCCACGTGGATTATTTCCGAATTTCCTTTTTTTTAAGGAAAAATAAATAAATAAACGGAAATTTGTTATCACTCCATGATTTCGAAATGATTCTCCTAGCACGGAACGGAGGATAAATATCACGTCACGAGCCGAGCGTGACACGATACGGTGCCAAGTTGGGCTAAAAATACTCCCGAAATATGTCGAAAGATAACCAATGCGCGCAATGCGATGGTTCAGGTAACGCAGCATCGAGTGCGCATGCGCCGAGGCAATAATTCATAGCTGATTACGGATAAGAAACGGAAAACAGCTTTTGGCATACGCGATAGGGCCTACTATTCGACATATCCACGATATAATACCGGCACGAACATCTCTTAAATATACGGTATTTCACGCACGCCCATATCGTTATTTTTTTCCCCGGCGTGTTTTGAATTCCTCGTCCAGCCGTGGCGCCACGCGCATTTGAGCACTCGCTTTATAAAGTGAGTGAAAATTAGAGGTTTGTCGTAAACGCCAAATTTGGCGTCAGTTTTATGTACGGGTAATCCGCTATAACGCGCTCCGTTCCCAATGAGCCGTGACGGGGAAAATGCGAGCAACAACAAGGAAAAAAAAATAAAAGAAATAATGCTCGGCGTGTTTATTCGCGGAGAGAATGAGAGAAAAATGAGAGCCAAATAAGCCTCGTTTTATAACAAAAATAAAAAAGCAATTTCAGTGGGGGGAGGATCAAGTTGGCAGCGTGGGGGCAAGAAAAAAAAAGCAATTCGGGGGAGGGATCGAGTGCGGCTCCGGGCAGCGATTTGCATCGTTTAGGAGGGAACGAGCGCTGTTTTGATTTTCGCGAATAACGATATCGACGTGAATTGTTATTTGAACAAAGAAGAAAAAACACATAAAAGCTCAACCTATTTGGTTCCCATTTCCACGAAATGCTAAATGTTAAGGCCTATCCTAAGTGCTCCATCAACCTCCAGCAACCGAATGGTGGGCAATCACAGCGAGCGCCGAAGCATTGCTGGGAAACTCGACTAAGGAGAACAAGAATGGCGCCCGCCTACCCCGGGACAAGAAAATTTGTCTCGATCATTTAACATATCGGTGCTCGAAATACAATTTTTTTCCCATTTAAAGGGCGGATTTTGCAGAGTATGTTTTGTAATCAAAATTTCCATTTCATCGAATGGTCTCAATGCCGTTGTTGCAACACGCGTCACTCGAAAATTTCGAAAAAAAACACGAAAACCTAGACGAAACATAGATGGAAAACATACAACATTTTTAAGAAAACTTTGGATACGAAATAGTGTTTTCTGTTTATCGGGCTAAGAAGAACGCCAGTAAAATAGCCGAGTGTAGTATAGATAGGCCTAATCTTTTTAGCGAGACCAGAGACGGTAATTTACTCTTTACGACTGAATCGCTTTTTAGTCGTTTTTAGCTCGCTTTTCAACACGGCTGCAAGAAATGAGCCTGCATTTTACGTAATATTCTCCCTTACCAAATACACGCTAAGTTATTATTCCTCCATTAACGGGGGGGAAAAAACGTTATTCCGTGACGAATTCGGAGGTTCGTGTTTGAGATTGGGCGTTCGGTGAAACTTTCAAAGAACCAATAACGAGCGAATCGTGACATTACCCATCACGAATTGCATTTTCTGAAGAGTTATTTAACACCGCAGATTTCGACAGCTTTGCCACGCGAGTATTTACCGCAACAATACAAGAAAAATTGACAATTTTGCTCAAGATGGCGTCATCGTTCGTTCGTTTGACAATTTTTCAAATTGATTTCCCGATATGGCCATCACGACGTTATAGCAACATTGCGAGTGTACGGAGTCTAAACCCCATTTTATCACGTCAACTATGTGGGTAACGAATCTAACGATGCCAAGAAACGTTGAAAATCGCAATTTGAAGCTCTGCGTCAATTGATGGGGTCAGCTTTCCAGATTAAATCGATAATCAAATCCAGTTCTGGTCGACGACAACGACCCCCCTTTAAGGCTTAAGAGGGGCGATTTAATCCGACAACCGCCCACTTTATCCATCATCATCATCATCATCATCAACCATGGACTAAATGCACGCTGTTATCACAGACCGTAGTGAAGGAGACTCCGGCAGCAGACATCAATCGTGTTGTCGGTTTTATAACAGGGGGGCGCATCGCCGCTTCTCTGCCCAGCCTTCCCCAACAACCCGGGCATGGCATCGGTAGCAATAGCTAAATACTTCACTATACGTGGCTGGGGAAGACCCTAACCCAAACGAGGAGGGAAGAGTACGGTCATGATCGGTTTAACGTAGGATTCATTTCCGATTCATTCGACGAATTTGGCAGATGGGTGAGAGCTCGACACCTCGCTCATTTTTAATTTCATTAAAATGTCGCATCGCGGTTTGCGGCAATTCACGCTAGCCTCGTCACCGGCGAAAACATATTCGACCTCAACTTAATTAAAACTCGAAATCTGTCAGCTTCGTCAGCGGGTCGAGCGCCGCCATTAACGTGGGAATGCAAACCATCATTTGGTCAACATGTCGATGCCCATGCAATCGGACAGAAGCTGATACGACTCAATTTCCGATACCGACCATGTGCTCGTAGGTCAAAACAGAATCCAACGAAGCGATGCAATTTTACCTAAGAGACACGGATTGAAGCGGATCGAACAAATCCGACATGAATAATAATGACCCCAAAAAGACACAAAAAATGAAGGGATCATCAACATAAAACGACACGCCTTTTAGTTTATTAAAAAAAAACTGCTGCGCCGTTATGCCACTTTTTTATACTTCGCAAAATGAGAACATTCCTTCAAAATGCTGAGCGTGAAACGGATGGACGATTTTCCTGCAGAGCAAGAATGATGAACCGCGCGTTTAAGGGGGAAGCTAATGCAAATCTTCGAGTCGTTCATCTTTCGGAATTAAACTTTACGAGTATATACTGTATATAAATAAGAGTGATGGGTACGGTATACGCCTTTGATGAAAAGCACGATGAAATCATTTCCATTCCAATTTTTCTTCTTCATTTCTCCGCACAATCGAAAACCACAAAATCAACGAAATGGAAATTCTCTGAATGCGTTTCCAGCGGGTTTTTTTTCTTTGGGTTGTGCGAAAAATGACAAAAAGTTAAAACGGTGACAACTCTGCAATCATGAGACCGATTTCGATAAGGCTCAGAGTGAAAAAAAAATCCAGCATAACTTTCGTTGATTCTTCTTTTATTTCTACACAAAACGGCGACGCTTTGCATCTCGTTTCATTTTGTGTTTTTACCATATTGACTCGCAGTAAAATATTCGTAATAAAAGGGAATCGAAGAGCAAACGTTACGGCGGTTGTGGCCCGAGGATTTTAGCTTTTCAACTCTTAAAAATTGAGGACTCAGCTAATCAGACCCAACTCGCGTAATCTGGCCTACAGAGCTCTAACTCCCGGTCCTGCAGAGCCCGGCGCTTTCAGTGTATGCATAATTTATACGTATTATTGGGTTAAGCCTATTTCACGTAAGTAGAATTAAACTTGAATGCATTCATATTCGGCAATTGTTTAATTATATTTGTAAGTCTAATTATCTTTAGCGAGTTACCTTGATTTTTCGTTTAATTCTTTTTTTTTCCCTAAATGTTTCAATCAATGTACAATTTATGTTTTATTAATTACGCCAGTACAACGTAATTGCCGACGGAAGATAGGTCTGATCAATACTATGTATTAATGATGTATTCATACAGGGTGGCCACAAAATTTTTATTTTCAATTTCCCTGACTTTTCCCAGAATAAAATCCCACGGGGAAGTGTCTTAGGTCCTCTACTGTTCCTGTTGTTCATTAACGATCTGCTGAATCTTCTTTCTTGTAATTCCAAATTTTTAATTTTTCTGATGATTCTGCACTATATGATGAGGTAAGAATTGAGGATCCATCTTGCTTGCAAAGAAACCTTGACACCTTATCCAACTGGTGCGATACATGGCAGCTTAAGCTCAATAAGGGAAGTGTTTAGTCATGAGGATATCCCATAAAAGGGCCAAAATCACACCCCACTACATTCCAGGTGTTCCAATAAAGGTTGTTTCGAGCGTAAAGTACCTTGGGATCACATCACGGACAAATTGTGCTGGGGTAGGCTACACATATTGACAAAATTACTGACACGGCAAATCAACGCCTTAGATTTGTGCAAAGAATGTTCAGGAATTGCCTGAAAAGGTCATGGAGATTGGATACCTGTCATTAGTCCAACCTTTTCTCGAGTATTGCTCCCCTATTTGGAATCCCTACAGGGTGGGTAGAGCCCAGGAAGTCGAAATGGTGAAGCGGAGAGCCGCTAGATTTGTCATGGGTAAATATCAGCGAGACGAGAGCGTTACCCAATTGATCGAGTGTCTCCAGTGGGATTCCTCGCGATTAAGATGGGATATGCAATGCATGAACCTATTTGAAAAATTTAATTTGCCTTGTAACGCAAGTATGGTGGAGGGAATCTTTAAACGTAACCACCGAGGTGGTAGAAATTGTCATTCCAATCCACTTATGGAACTCCGAGTACATTCAGATCCATTCTATTGGTCTTATTTCTTGCATGCTTTTAGACGTTGGAACTCTCTTCCAAAGGATAGCCTTAAGCTTAATTCACGAAATTCAGTTTTGCAATGATGTCGGGGTCCACCCTGATGCGGTGTTAACTGCCGAATAATTTGGGTCGATGGATTACACCTCCAGTCGTACCACATGGTATTCATTTACTGATAGTAGGGTACTCAGTTGAATTGAATTGGTATAGCTAGCTTTCACGAGCAGACGGCGCGTGCTGGCTCCGCCTATTCTAGAACACATTGTGGGCTACATCATGTCCAAGTTATCTGTGCAGGTCCGGAGGCCAGGGCGGTGTAAGGCCGCTTACGCGAGTTCCTCAGAATTACGCGAGGGGATCTGATTAGCCAAGTCCTCAATTAGCATCGTCGAGAATAAGCCCCAAAATAAAAAGACTATACGCTCTTCCTGGGTCCCGTGCAGGTCCTTTTCGACAAACCCTAACTAACCAGAATGACACGTTTAATACCTCGCGCTTACGCCAGTTCCTGGCACCATAAACCACGGCATCTTGACTTTAGGACCAATCCGATTAAAAGATCGGACCAATGAAATGCTAATGCCTAAGCCCCGAGGTCTTTTCCCCCCTCCCTCGCTTTTTGGAAACACAATATTGACAGTGGAGAGTTCATCCGCTGGCCGACGTGGCTTTCATTCGCCATCACTAAAGCCTGGCAACAAAGAACGCGAGGGCAATCGATACGGAAAACAAGCCCAAGCCTTAAACAATTCAAAGTATAGTATAGAACTGCTTTTCCAGTATAAGAAAAGATGGACACGCGCTCCAATCTCGACGTAAGACACATCGAACATTTTGTTGTTTCCAATAGCCCGCGAGGGTCGCCCGTCCTAGCTTCGAAGACTGTGACTAGCCTAAAAAGGACGGCAAATACTCCACCTTTTTTGGTGTTATATAAAACCTCTCAGAAAAGGTTTTATGGAATACCTCATCCAGAATACCGTAAGAGGTGAATTGTTTTTTCAAAAACTTGCAGTTTCCAGTTACGTCACCGTGGTTTCCAGCGTAGTGCACATGTAAATTGAAACGTACATTGAAATCACACGCCGTATTTAGTTTTATTTCCAAATGTATTCTTGAAACTTAGCGGGATCCTGCAACCTATCATTCCTGGATACCTCACGCTATCCCTACTCGCTTCAGTGAGCCTCACTAGTTGTACCTTTTCCTTTGTTTTCCGTAAAGGATAGTGCAGTATGAGAACCTTTTCAACGGTTTTTTGTTCAAAACACCTTTCTAGGAGTTCAGAAATAACAAAATAATTTTAAATACTCAATGTACCTCAAAAGAGGCAAACAAAAGCCTTTGGGTTTTACTGTACAATATACGTAATTTTACCATTATTCTTAAGTGTGGGGCAAATCTATCTATAAAAGGCAAATCGCGTCCATCTTGTTTTTCTGGCAGGCTGGGTTTGTGGATGTTGCTGTGTCTCTTGGCCATTCGCAAAGGACGCTTTCCTCAAGTGTAGGGGGGACGTGCATAGTGAAATCGCTCCTTTTCGAATCGCCCATGATAATTCACAACCGCGCTGCGAGCGTGAGCTCCGTGGGGAATTCCAATGCCAAAAATCTTTCTAATTTACCCCCGGGTCATTAAACTGTCAACCCAGTTCCCCCCGGATTATTAGAAAATCAACCAACAGTTTTCCCCCGGGAAAGACCGGGTTTTTCCGCTAGTAATGCATACAAATACTAAAACGGGCTGATTTTATCTCGAGATAGGTGATAACCCTAGCAAATGCCTCGGTGTCTTCACGTCCGTCTGGAGTGTAAGGGCGCAGGGGGCAGCACAGCTAGGCCATAAAGCGCCCACGCGGGCCGGCCGAAGTACCTGTCCCCACAGACATAAGTGAAACAACAGTGGATAGGCAGGCTTGAAGGCACCAGTTTCATAGGAGTCTGGAGTGTTGTAAGTGGTATACATGTACTTATTGAACCACTTTCATACCTTTTTTTCCCTTTCTCGAAATATTAACTATTATTATTATAAACGCAAAATATGGTGACAAGTCGAATCATCCATCGTTGAACAGCCAAACCGTTGCAAAGGCAGGGAGGGACAAAGGCAACAAAAAAAGAAAGAAATCGATTAAATAAATGGTGGGTGGGGATGGAGTGGAATGGACGGGGCTCGACAACGCAGGCGTCAGCCTTTTAATTGGCAAAAAAGCGCGCACGCTTATCCATTATTAAACTAGCGAACGACAAACATTCGCGTCTCATTTCAAATGCTACTTTTTCGGCAACAACAGGTGCTATTGACTTTTCTCTTTTTTAAATGGCTCGTTAGAATGCAATCAGTGGCTCGTTAACTGCTACCACCGACAGACTTAAGTGCCCATACAACATCCGAAAACAGCTTCGTTTCCAGCATCCACACGTACGCCCTCAAGCGCCTTAACTGCATACGGCAGGCCCCCCCCCCCAAAAAAAATCCGGTGGATTTCCGATTTAAAATCGGTTATACGAAATGCAGCCGCGGATCTCTTTTGTTTCGAAAAAGGGAATTCCCAAAGTGATCCGTTCGCCAACTTCAATTAGCGCGTGCAAGCACGTTGCAATTTTCGTAAATTTCCAGCCCGTCATTCCCATGCCGTTTCGGCGGCCTTTATCTACATTATCCACAGAAATCTCTTTTCTATTTTTTCTTCTTCGTACTTTCTATTCTCATTCTTCGGTCGCCATGCATATAGAACAAAGGCGTTGAGAATTTTACGCGTATGGAAAAAGTGCGAAACTGCGCTGAAAATGATCCAATCCATGTTTACACCGGCGATGAGTGCCAAAAACACGCGTGGAAATCGGGTGATTCGTAAGCAAAATGTTGCAAATTCTCGATAAGACGGCCAGCGCCAAACTCGGGGAGATTACCGACAGCCTTTTATTAACTTCGATTTCTATTCGGGTTTTTTTTGAAAACGCGGCCGGCGCTCCATCCCTAATGCGTCTCGAATAGGCAATAATAGGAAGAAATGATAGGATCCACTGTCATCATCGCAGAGTGCATAAGCAATAATCAATGGATGCGTCCCATGAATAACGCATGAAGGCGGCGCCTAGCAACCCGAGTATGCACAAAAAATAAAATAAATAAACCATCGAATTTCCCGCGTCTCGTCGAAATGGATGAAAGGAATGCAGCGCCATCCAGCGGCTGCGCGAGTAAACTCATTCGGACGCCCGCAGCGTAGTTGGGATTTGTGGGAGAAGGACATAAGAAGGACAATGCGGTTCGGTGTGCTGGGCTAATGCTTTTGGGCATGAAAATAATATAATACGCGAGCTCGTTACGATTGAAAAGTACACGAGGTGTACAGACCAGTGGCACCAAAAAGTATTGGCAATACCAGTTTTTTTATGAAAAACTCAAAAATAAATTAGTGTTCCTAAAAAGTGGAATATACATCTTGTGAAAAATAGTTTAGTAAAATATCTCTCCACATTTGAAAGAGTTTTACGAAACAGTATTTAAATAAACGTCAAAAAACTGAAAATACTAAACCCAAAAAGTATTGGCAAAATTACACGACACCATAAATTATGCCATCAACTGTACATTTAATACTTTTCTACATGCTGCAAAAACACTTTGAATTGCAAAGTGCACGCGGCATCACCTGAAAATTTAATGGCTGACTAACCTCGGTTGAAAGATCTTGCATTCGAAAAATGTCGGAAAAATTTTCAATTCTCTCCTCGGAAAACGTGGAAAATTGTAATAATTTGTACTTGGCAAACGTGGAAAATTTTACAAATTTGTACTCGGAAAACGTGGAAAATATTGCAAATTTGTCGCCAGATTCTGTTGCAAATTTGTCCTAAAAAACTATTGCAAATTTGTACTGGGAATTCCAATTTGGCCCTGACTACGTTGAATTTCCCTGACTTTTTCAGAAAAAAAAACAGACATTATTCTCTGACGTT
>JAQGBX010008478.1:0-10507 GCA_034698745.1 Megaphyllum sjaelandicum
AAAAGTCCTAAAATTTAATCTAAAAAAGTCCTAAAAAGTCCTAAATATTGAATCTTGGAAATCGTTTGCCACCCTGTTTAAGAGACCTTCAATCTTTGCTGAATAACTTGTAATGCTTACTTGTGAGTTCATCCTTTCAGCAAATGGATTAATCCCTGCAGAAATAGATGCCTCTTTTGACATCAAAGGTGAATCAATTAAATACAGGAAGGTCCACATCATTTCCTCACGGTTTTATCAGATTCAGGCATTACACATGTTCGTTGGCATTTCACACTTGGTTGTTCCACTTCCGACTCGTCAGTTTTCAATTCAGAGTTCACAGTGGCTTTTTCTCTTTTTTATGGCATCTTCAAAGAGTATCAATATTCTAAACATAAGTAAAACAATTAAATAAAATCTTGTAGTTGGATAATTAAGGATACATACCAGCTTCGCCTAGTTTTCTGCATTAATGCTTTGACCATGACTGCGGATCTGGAATTAATGATTCCGCAATTGCCCTTTTCTTCTTCTGTGTATTCGTATACTGTGGCTAATAACAAAGTTCGGTATTCAGCATCCAGCTTTAAGGAACTATTCCCACAGAACAATCTTTAGTGAACTCCACAATCCAGAACATATTAGATCTGCAATAAAAATAACTAAAAGTAGAGCAATGGATAACACGCATACAATTTATCACTTGTTGGCATTAACACAAGTTTGCATTTGATATCATCAACATTGAAAATTTCAAAATTAGTTGATTGTCTACCTACTAAATAATTTGATAGATCGCTTGATTCTATGGGATAACTGAAAAAGGCATTTTTAAGACAAGCTTTCTGCCAATAAATTTTATAATTTTATTTCACATTGAACAAAATTTGTAATTAAAGGTTTGCTGCTGATGACCATTTAACAATGTTGGCCCAACCATGAAATGCCAACCTGAATCCAATAGTCGGCTGCTGACCATTGCCCAACGTTGGCCCGATCATAAAATGCCAACCTCAATCCAATGGTTGGCTGCCGACCATTGAACAACGTTGGCCCAACCATAAAATGCCAACCTGAATCCAATAATTGGCCGCCGACGATTACCAAACGTTGGCCCTGACTAAAATGCCAACCTCAATCTAATAGTTGGCTGCCAATCATTGAACAATGTTGGCCCAACCATAAAATGCCAACCTGAATCCAACGATTGGCTGCCGACGATTACCCAACTTTGGCCCTAACTATAAAATGTAAACCTCCATCCAATGGTTGGCTGCCGACTTTTTCCTAATGTTGGCCCAACCATAAAATGCCAACCTGAATCCAATGGTTGGCTGCCGACGATTACCCAAGGCTGGCCTAACCATTACATGTCAACTTTAACTAAATGGTTTGCATGACAACACTGGTCCAACATTGGCCCAACTCCAACTTACCAACTGCCAACGCTTTACCAACCATGCCACCTGAAAACCAACATTGGGCCAACGTGGTAGTGTTACCTGGGAGATGGCAAGATTCCAAAAGAATTTTCAACCACCTCTTGATAATCTGTAGTTGAACAGTCTTTTAGTTGATGCTTTCAGCTGATGTTTGGAATCTGGCTTCATTATGTTGTCATTCATAGCAAATGCATCATCTGCCGCAAACACAAATAGCAAAAGTTTTTCCTAAGCTGGAAGTGGCATTCTAGCTGGCAGTTGTACCTCGTTTCTTATACGTCTTTTATGGACAGGTGTATTCTGGAAAACACCACCATCTGCTATTCTTCCTTGGCATCCAGTGTTTACATATATAAAGTTATAGTTAGCTTCAACTATTGCCATAAGTACTATGCTGAAATGGCCCTTATTGTTGAAATACTTGCTTCCAGAATTGACAGGAGCTTGAACAGTTATGCATTTCCCATCAATAGCACTGAAACAATGGGAAAGTTTAGCACAGTGTTAAATTCAGCAGCCATGGTCTGCCACTCTTCAGTTGTTGAAGGAAACTGCAAAGAAATTAATTTACATGTTTTTGTTATGATACAATACAGCTAGAAAATGTGGATCTGGATTGCTCCATCCTGGACTCAGAGATGCCTGAAATGCAAGAGATGGAGGAATACAATGAATCCTTTGAGGATATAGACATGTAACAGAATGTAGCGAAGAAGTGCTGTCATCAAAGCAGTCAACGAATCCACGTAAAAGGGTTAGGTGTTCGCCGAAAGTAGCAAAATTGAGTGAAGCATGTGAGGCATGTGGTCCCAAGGAGAGGACCATGCTGCAGCACACTCGATCAATTAAGTAACGCTCTCATCTCGCTGATATTTGCCCGTGACAAATCTAGCAGCTCTCCGCTGCACCATTTCGAGTTCCTGGACTCTACAGACCCTGTAGGGATTTCAAATAGGTGAGCAATACTCGAGTAGAGGACGGTCCAACGACAAATATCCAATCTCTTTAACATTTTTAGGACAATTCCTGAAGATTCTTTGGACGAATCTAAGGCGTTGATTTGCTGTGCTAGTAATTTGGTCAATATGTGTACCCCAGCAGATATTATCCGTGATGGTGATCCCAAGGTACTATATGCTCGAAACAACATTTAAAGATACACCTCCAAGATTGTAGTTGGGTGCGATTTTAACCCTTTCATGGGAGATCCTTATGACTAAACACTTCTTCTTATTGAGCTTGAGCTGCCACGTATCACACCAGTTGGATAAGATGTCAAGGTCCCTTTGCAAGACAGACAGTTCCATCTCTGCGGTAAACAGTTAAGCCGTCAGGAAAGAATTCTGCTGTAGAGGGTGTTTAGGAGTGAGCCATGATTCAGAACCAAAGATGATATCTGATGCCTCAGATTCAACTAGTTCGCTAAATTGTATTGTTTTTTATTTTATACTTTGGCAGTTGAGTTATTATTTTTAAGCTTGATGACTTTGCAGTACTAACTGTTTTACCCCCAGCATTAAGGTGTAAACCATCACTCATGAAATATCGCCTAGGATCACGCAGCAAATCATGGGTAGCATCTGCAAGAGTAATGCGCTCCTTATGACGGACGAGAGACCTCTTGGGCTCCCCAGCTATCCCCTTACAGTTTACACGTCATCAAACCGGGGCAGAATTGATAAAATCACAATACCTGACCTTGGCCTGACGCGACGAATCTCCTTAACTATGTCGAATGTGCTCAGCAACAACTTTGGGGGAGTCTAGGCGGACGTTGTTGGTGCCTGCATGCACAACCACTACAGGTTTAGAACTGGCATTTGACAGCACAGCCATTACCCGAGTGGTTAGGTGCTCAACACGGGTGCCATGGTAGCATCACGTTGTTGCCTTTCCAGGTCTGCTGATCCTCACGCCACCGACTATACTGTCCCCAATCAAGTGTACTTCAGGCGGTGGAGCAGTTTGAGGCGATACATCAGGTACTGGTTGAGGCAGCTCTTCTGTCTTTTCCAGGACACTGAAGCGGTTTTCAACCGTATTACCAGGTGCACTAGAGAACCTCGGCAGCATCGTGGGAGGCAGTCTGTTGTCAGCCGCCTGCAGTCTCCCATAAGATCCCTGGGACCCTTTACTCTTTCCCACCACCATCCAGGGAACTTTACCTTGAATCGCAGTTGTTTGGGAAGACTGGTCCCGAAAGGAAAAATTTCTCCCCACAGCCGCATCCACCATGTCAACCCCGGGGAAAGGCTCAGAATCAGTCTGGCAGCCAGCATCACACACTACTTTGGGTCGGGAGGTCATCAAGCTCTGGACAAAATGCCTGAGCTCCCTGATCTCCCTTCCAATGGCAGCATTATCACTTGCTGCCTTGCCAGTCCGAGTGTAACATGAGCTGGTGCCATGACAAGGAAGAAATAGACGCGTTCAAGGGAAAGCTTCGAGAAATTCCGCTATGAACGCCACTAGTAGCGCTCAGATCACCGCTATTATAGACGGTAACGCCGCCCTGGTTTTCAAAATAGAAACTTAAGCTGGCGTATGCACATGTAGGCAATCCAGAATCTAAGTGAAAGAGAACTAAAAACTAACCAATTATAACAATAAACGATGTAAATACATTTTGACAAATGAGATCATAAATGTATTTCTTGCTCGTTGAATGAGAAAATTAAAAAATCTTAGCACGCATTTACCAACATCGATCGTTCAAAATATGTTTAAAAAGTTGATTTAAAATAGATCAAACACTGGGCATTTAAGCACATCACATTATTGTAAAATGCATGGCATTCATCTGTGTTTTCAGTTTTCTTTAAATACTATCCAGAAAAAAAGTGTTTGAACATGTGGTCTACCTCCATGCAACCCCCATGCTGTGATTGATTCAAATAACGTGCACATCAAATATTAATTCTATCTCTACTCATGTCAAAGTTACAAGTGTTCAATTAATGTGTGAATTGAATTATTATTGTAATTATTACCTTTTTAATATAACTACCGTTCAAATGTGGTCACTTTTCCACGGTAAGCGTAGATTTTAACGTTTCAAAATGTGTGGCTATACGCCAGGCGTAGTTCGAAATTTCTCCACCGGGCGCTGCTGCATGAGCGCTCTACAAATTAAGCATGAACACCATATAGCGCTCTGTATGACGTTCATGCGCATGCGCTGCGTATTCTCTTGAAGTCGTCTAGTGTAATTGATCTTAATTGATTCAAAATTACTTAACCAAATTACTTATCAAATTTGCCTCTATCAAATAAATCCCAAGTAGCCAATGCACTACCAACACACAGTCACACAATTAACCAAAGATGAGTTTAGGAACACTGACGTCCCTAACAAGTACAAGAGTATAGTACAGTATCAAATCAGTATCAATCAGTCATATCAAATCAGACCAATATCTATCAGTTATAAAGAATGAGTGAAGATGATACTTATCGTTTTTACGCTTCTGTCCACTGGAACACGTGCTCGTAACATAGGCCTAACCACTCGCCTGATTGTTTATCGGCATAAACAGATCGAAATCCAGTGAAATCTTTTTGATCTAATAAGTTGAGCATCCAAATCTTAAATGGCTACGTATTGTAACTGCAATTGCCAATCCAAACCAAGAAAAATCGAAAAAACGCCGGAGCCTTTGAAAATCATGTTTGTCAGTCCAGCAGTTTTTTTTAAAGAACAGCGTTTTCTTTAACAATTAGTGATGGCCATTTTGTTTTCTCAACCTTAAATCTTGGCATCTTGTTCTCCATTTCGATTGTAAGTATTTGAACTTTGGCACACACAAAAATTTAAAACACGGAATTCACGAGAGAAATTCTTCACAACTGTTTAAAAGCGGAAATCGAGTACTCAACAACATTAGAAGGAAAAAATATAAGCTTTTTCAACTGGTTTACATGATTATATTTGTGAAATTACATGTATAACTAAAAAAGTCCAGAAATTCACCAAATCCCATCGATTCCAAGCCTCTTCAAAGCTGTTAGATGTGTCTAGCAATCATAAATAGTTTTGTAATAAATTAATAAAATTTTACCGACAAACTAAGATGTAGCTTGCTTTTTAAGAATGTCACTGAATAAATACGAATGACAGCTTTTATTGTGTTATATGAAGCTGTCACTCGCAGCAATAACAGCAGTATTTAAGATTAATATTGCTATGAGTGACAGCTTCATATAACAAAATTAAAGCTGTCACTCACAGCAATAACAGCCGTATGCAAGATTAACAGCCAGTATGCAAGATTACTGCAGCCAGTAGATTTCCTCTTCATATTTCCATTCATATTCATATTTCCCACATTATGTTGACCAACTGAACTTTCATCATCCATCAACTCGTAGACAAGATTGGAGATCTTTCTCTTAATCTTGAACGGACCTCGCCAGCGTCCTGCCAACTTGGCTGATCTTCCTTTGGCTTTAGAGGATACAGGATGCGCTCGCAGCAATACCATTTCTCCAATTTCATAGCTGACCTGTTGTTCCCGTTGACGGATCTCTCTGGCTTTTTCTAAATCTCGTTTCCAGTTTTCTTCTCTTGTGGCTACAGCAACTTCTATGTTTTGTTCCTTTGGAGCTGCTGCTGGATTCAGTCTTTCCAGACGTCCTGCTAATTCCCTTCCTAAGAATAGACGAGCTGGGGTCCCAACTTGATCCCAACGCTTATGATCCTTAGCATTGAGAGCATATGTATCAATCTTCAGATCTTGGTTGACCAGTTCAGCCAAGTTTGATTGTGGATGATAAGGTGTAATGAAGCTCAAATTGATGTTCCAGTATTCACAAAACTGTTGAAATGCTCTAGCTTTGAATTGTGTTCCATTGTCCGAAACTATGGTTTTTTGAGCTCCAAAAGAGAGGAAAAGCTCTTTCAAAACAATGCATGCGCTCCGAGTTGTGGCAGAGGGTAAGCATCTGACAGTCACCCATTTTGACATGCCATCTACAGCCACGAACATAGACCGATTTCCATTGTTGGTTTCTAGCAAAGGTCCCTTGTGCATCAAAAGCACAAAAATGATGATGCGAGAGATCCCGGACAGGCCCCCAGGGAATTGGAATGCAGGCATCGGTGTTGGAGCAGGAAATTGTTAAGTCTTAATAGGTGGTGCTTGCGTAGCGTAGTTCCCTGGAGAATGAAAAGCAGGCTGAGCAGGAAATCATACAGTCTTACCAGGTGGAGGTTGTGGTGCATAATTCACTGGTAAATAAGGCAGTCAAAATGACAAAAGACAAAATGGTGCCGGAGCTGGACCATTTATTGGAGCTGGTAGGACAACATTAGTATATGAACGACTTTCTATCTTAGTTACAGCTGCAACAAGGTCAGTCAAGGTGGTTGGCAGGTTGGATGACAATTCCTGGAAAGTGGTCCGATGTAACCTTGGGGTGATTCGGCGTACTAACTCATCTTGGTCAAGAGTTGGTGCAAAACGAAGCCACTTATCAGCTAAACTAAATACAAAATGTATGACAGGTTCACCTGGGGCCTTCAAATGGAGCCAACATTCTCTCTCGAGCTCTAAGTCACACATGACAGGACTATATGTCAGGCGAAAAACATCCTCAAATGTCGTCCAGTCTGTTACATTGGGCTTCTCAAAAAACCACCATGTTGCGGCTAAACTTTTCAAATGGTTTGTCAAATACTTCAAAAGAGAGGTATCTCTGGGTGTGGTGCTTCGTGGACGCCCTTGCCCTGGTCTTCTGCTGTGTCTACTAGTCTCCCTATAACGTGAGAGAGCCCTTGACACAGAGGATTGGTTGATTCCTAGGTGTTGTGCGATGGCACGTTGGCTCCTTCCTACACCTGACAATGAGACAATTCTCACGGAATTATCATCCAATGCATGATGGTCACCATCCATTTTTTCGAATTAAACAACTAAGGGCTTAAGGCGCGTACACACAACGCAACGAAAATGTGGCACACAAAAAAATGTTTTGCAACATTTTGGCGCCACATTTTTGTTTTGAAACATGTTTCATGGCGTGTTTTAGCCAGCCAACCACTGTCGGTCGATCAAAGGGTGTTTCTGAATCAAATTTCACTGCGCAGAAGCGAAATGGGTGGTGACGTCAGTACGTTTTCGTTCTCTGTACGCCATTACTACTGCTGCCAATTTGAATTTACCCCAACACACGCTGCGTCCTTAATTGATTAGGTTTGTATGTTTTATATATATTGTAATTATAAAATCACTATGATAATATACCTCGTGTAATAACATAACTTGAAGAGATGTTTTATGACATTAAAGGCAAATTCATGCCTCCAAAATAATGTGTACGTAGGCCAACACAGTCATATTCTAGCCATAGGCCTACCATCGTAGCCAAAATAATGGCTAGAATAACAGTAAATAGTCTCTTCCTTGGGAGATTATAGTAATTAAAATTGATATCATATATATCTCTAACGTTATATTGTAGGCCTACTTGGAAAATTGTACCTGGAATATTAGCCTGGAAAACTGACCAATGATGACTAATGATGACTTTTTAATGAATTGTTTTTTCTAGTGCACTTTTCGTTCATAGAAATTCTATGTATAGTGACCAGTAATGACCTGTCTATTGCGTACAGTTACTAGTGTGTGTTGTCTTTTTTTACATCACCATATAACAGCTAAGTCACGTTACATCTTGCTTTAACCCTTAAACTAATCATTCTGTACTTTTTTGTTTTATGGCTTTTTCAAACGTGTACATGTCCATAATTTCAATCTAATTCTTGCATTCTTTGAATAGTGACAAACTGGGTACAGTGATTAACATGGTATTTGTTTTTGGAAAGTTAGGAACGGGTCTCTACTAAAAAAGTGGAATTTTCCTAAACTAATATGTTTTGATTTGTTACCAAGGTTTAAGGTATCCTAGAAAATTTTAAATCAAGAAAGGAGCTTTCTAATAAATTGTTTTTTCTAGTGCACATTTCGTTTATAGAAATTCTATGCATAGTGACCAGTGACGACCTGTCTATTGCGTACAGTTACCAGTGTGTGATGTCTTTTTTTACATCACCATAGTCACGTTACATCTTGCTAGAAAAAACAATTCCTTTAAAAAGCTTATTTCTAGATTTAAATTTTCTATGATACCTAAAAACTTGGTAACAAATCAAAACATATTAGTTTAGGAAAATTTTAAATTTAGTAGAGCTCGTCTATCAAAGACACGTTCCTAACTTTTCAAAAACAAATACCATGTTGGTCACTGTACACAGCTTGTCACTATGCAAAGAATGCAAGAATTAGATTAAAATTATTGACATGTACACTGTACACGTATGAAAAGCCATAAAACAAAAAAAGTACAGAATGATCACGTCCAAGGGTTAAAGCAAGATATAACGTGACTTAACTGTACGCAATAGACAGGGGGTCACTGGCCATTATTCCTAGAATTTTTATGAACGAAATGTGCACTAGAAAAAACAAGTCAGTAAAAAGTCATCAACAAATCACGTTAGAGATATATATGATATCAAGTATTATTAATATAATCTTCCAAGTAAGAGACTTGTTACTCGTATTCCCGCCATTATTTTGGCTACGATGGCCGGCCTATGGCTAGTATACGACTGTGTAGGCCTACGCATTATTTTGGAGGCATTAATTTGCCTCCAATTTCATAAAACATCTCTTCAAGTTATGTTATTACACGAGGTATATTTTCATAGTGATTTTATAATTACACTACATATAAAACATACAAACATAATCAATTAGGACGCAGCGTGTGTTGGGGTAAATTGAAATTGGCAGCAGTACCTGTAGTAATGGCGTGCAGAACAAAAAATCAATGACGTCACCAGCCATACTGTGAGCGTCGAAAGTCATCATCCAATCCATATTTTCAGTGTATAGCTTTAAAATAAAAACTACATTATGAAACTTAAAAATTCTTTTTACCATTTCTTTATTGAACTGTTCTTAACTTCATGTAAAAGTTTCAGGTCAAAGTAAATTAATTTAAATTAATTATTAACAAATTAAGACAAACTCATCAATATTTATGAGTCAAAAGTCATCATCCAATGACATCTGGCTAGTTACTACTTCAGTACTAGTACTTTGTTGGTCCACCCTGGCTTTTAATAACTGCTGCGAATCTTCTTGGCATTGATTGTACTAACAGTTACTTCTGCCGAGATCCGTGGCCCATCTACTAAGATGACTTCTTTCAGCTTAGAATTACTGAAAATCTGATGTTTTCTTATTTGCTTATCCAAATGTTCCTACAAATGTTCAATTGGGTTCATTGGGGAGGGTGATCAAGTATTTTTGGAACTCTATAAAGCAGCCACTCCATCACAAGCTTGGATTTTTGCTTAGGATTATTGTCTTGTTGGAATGTCCAAACTGGATCCAACCTTTGATGGGCAACAGATGTCAATAAATTTGTTTGTAGCATGTCAAGGTAGTCTTCTTTCTTCATTGTTGACTACAAACACCAAATTGTCCACTCCAGATGATGATATGCACCCCCAGGCCGTTAATGAGCCTCCACCATGCATTACAGTAAAAATAACATTATGCTGATGGAACTCTGAGTTTGCTGTTCTCCAAATTTAAGGCGTTTGTTTTGTTCCAAAAAGTTCAATTTTACACTCATCTGAAAAAGCACATTGCTCCAATATAAAACATTAAAGTTTTGGTACTTCTTAGCAAAAGCCAGTCTTTTCTTTTTATTGACTTTGGGTATGAATGGCTTCTTTCTTGGTCATCTTCCATGTAAACCAGCATCATTAACACCCGCCTTATTTTGCTGGCACTAAAGGAGCACTAGAAAATAATATCATACCACCTGAACAGACGGCCTTCCAACGCAACAAAGGAACGGAGGACCAAATTTTTATCCTTAACTCACTAATAAAACACAATAATTCCAAACCTCGCAGAGCAATTTATACCCTGTTTGCTGATCTGACCAGAGCCTTCTACTCCGTGAACCATTTCCTCCTATGGTCAAAATTAAAAGCCCTAGGACTACCAAAAGAATTGTTATTTAACATCTCTTCATATTACGCCTCTCTGAACCTCATCATCGAGTCA